>JAOWBW010000966.1:74769-229987 GCA_026119855.1 Campanula takesimana | reverse complement strand
ATGGCAAAATGTTTGGGGTGTTGAATATCCATTCACACTAAAAAGAGGGTTTAATGGCTACAATGGTTGGGTGAATGGGGGATTTTGCAATTGTGTTGAATGGGTTAAACACCCGTGAATGGAAAGTTGTCCGCTGAAAATGCCACGTGGCGAGCCAGATTGGGCCAACATCGGCGGTTGACCCACACGAGCAAGCAAGAAGTGGGCGTGAAGCCCGATGCTGAACGCCTTTTTTTTTTGCTGTGGGCCGCCACGTGTTGGCACCTGGTTGGCTTACCATATTTTTTACTTTTATCCCAATTGTTTGAGCTCAATTATTTCACAAAAAATATTTTTATTAATTTTTTTTTTAACACCAAATTCCTAAAAAAAAAAATTCTCTTTAAATTGAACGTAAGTTTCATGTATTTCGACACAAAAAAAAATATTTTTTTCTTAAAATGGATCCCAATAATACCATTTCAACACTAATCATAAAAAATAAAATATAAAATAAATGTAAAGTGGTGGGGTATAGGTTATGAGTGAGAAAGTGTTGAATGGGGGATTAAACGAACCATTGTAGGGTTAAAAATTGAATGGGTGTTGAATGGATTAGTTTGTGAGATAGAAGATGAGGTGGAGTGATAAAGTGGGGTTTGGAATGGGAAAATGGTGTTGAACCACTGTACATGGTCTTATGCACCTCGAACAGAATCCAATTTCCTAGACAGTTTAAATACAAATACAAGAGATAAGTCATAATTAATGAATAAGGGTATAATAGGTAAAGAAGAGTACGTATTATTGATAATCGTAAAACGTCAAGTATTTTGAAAAAAAATAACTCCACTTCCTTCCTCCTTCCTCCTAGGAAAGGAGTGGAGTTGCTTTAAACAAACCTTAAAGTTTATTATTTTAGTAATAGCCCTTTGAATTAACTATAATTCATCTTATAGTTGACTATTTGCAAAGATACCTTTAACTACTACTCCCTCATTCCATCCCAAAGCAAGTGTCCATCTTTTTTTGCATGTTAGCACGAAGAAACTTTGAGCAATAACTTTAAGTTGGTTTAATTATTTTAATAAAAATTTAAAAATTGTTATTGATAGTAGTATATATAGTGTCTAAGAAACAAGTTTTATATTTTCATTACGATAATTAAATCAACTTAAAGTTATAATTAAATCAACTTAAGTTATAGCTCAAAGTTCCTTTGTGCTAACATGCAAAAAAGGTGGACACTTACTCTGGGACGGATTAGTATTTTATTTTATTTCTGAGTAGTTTCCTATTTTTAGCCCTCTTTTTTTGGATACAAAAGAAATGAATTTGATGATCAAATCCACAAATAGTGAAGATTTTGGTGATTGTTTTTTTTGCAATTTTTCCTACATTTAATCAAATATTTTTTTATTTTTATTTTTTTTACAATCACAAGTCACAACCATCACAATCCTACAATGATATTAAATGAAATATAAAGTTATTTTACAATCACAATCCTATAATGATACTAGTAATAATTCGAGACACAGTTACACCAGTACATTTCATTGATCTTCTAAGTTATTGGGACATAAAGTCAAGGGAGATTACAAAATCATTAAATTTTGCAGAAATTAAGAAGAAGATGAGTTAAGTAAAGCTTTACTCAGAGGACAAATGGAGTATAATGTTTCATTCAATAATGCTCACTCACTGGAAGTACAATAAGTAAAAAGATTAAACAGCTTAACAGAAACTCCGTGTTCGTAAATCAGCCTTTCTTGGGCATGGCTGCGAGCCGAGTATACATTTTAGCCATCGACTGGAACCCTCTTACATCCCTGATCGAAGAAGATTACCTGCGAGTCAAATGTCAACCAAACAACACACTCTTAAATATTAGAAAATCAATATCATGTAATTTCGCATGAAGATGATAAGTAGATAGATCCAGAATGGTAAATGAATACTAGTATGGATTAGTATTTCTTAATCCCTTTACCCCAAAAATAAATGTCCTACTTTTACTTTATTGGTCAACTTAGTTGAACTTGACAAAATTTTTGTGAAATTTTAACGATCATATGAAATTATAGACTTTGTTATTGATAGTATTAATAATGGTGTATTAATGTAAATGTTTAGTACTTTATATAAAGATCATTAAAATTTCATAAAATTTTGGTCAAATTCAAACAGGTTGACCAAGAAGTCAAAGTGTGATATTTATATTGGGATGGAGGTAATTTTTTTCTTATATTTTATTTATATTGTTGCCTTGAGATGGGGTTGGAAAGGGATGAGAGCTGAGACTTCAGATTTCTGCAGCCTCGCTACCACCATTGGGCGAATCCTCAGGATTTAGTCCAAATGAGTAAGTGGGATTCACAGACTATGTTTACCGCTTTTGTTACCGCTTCATTTCAACATTTTACTCAAACTGAGGATATGGTTTGAAAGTCAGTAACTTCCGAAAGTCCCTTGAAAATGGATTCAAATTGATCAATTGATTTGAGTTGATATGGTTATACTCACTCACATATTCTAACTTAAGAATTTGTAGTCACAACTCACAATCTTAAGGAAAGGTTTCCTGAAGAAGTGTGCCTCTTCAACTAGGATAAACTAAAAGGATTATATATATCTCTTCAATTAGTATGGAGGTCGTAATCTTTTTCGTTTATCTAATTTACTTTGTATTTTGCAAAGAAGAAATACAATCAGAGCACAGAAGATTCGGCCCACTTACAGTTCAAGATATATGTATAGGCACACCCAAAGAGAGCGTCAGAAACATTTTCTGGTCAAATGTTCCTGCCAAAACTCTAGCATTGCTCCTTGTCGTTTAACCTTAAAGGCCATGTTATATTTGCCTTACAAAAGGTGGGAACGGATGTGTAAAGAGGTATAGACCAACTGAGAGAAGCTAATAAACATGAACAGAAATATAGCCTAACATCACTATTTCTAAACCATCATGGCATGCTAACTTCATTTAAAAAATGAGCATAAGGAAACGGTCTAGGTTCAACATATAAGATTATTCCCGTTCTCCTTGAGAACGAACCGTTCCCTCTGCCCCTCCCTAAACCATTTCTTAAAGAGAAACCACACTAAATAATGTAGGAATATCTTGCTTAATCATCATTATTAATATTAGAAATCAGAATCTATTTAAAACAAGGTTCTAAAAAAGCGCTACGCGGTCGCTAGGCGCCGCAGCAGGGACTTAGGCGTTTCATGAACGCCAAGCGCCTAGACGGGCGTCTTTAAGAACACTGATTTAAAATGTTGAGATGAAGTACACAAATGGCATGAAACTGGAAGGAGTACGCACAAATAAAAATGTGAAATGGTCCGCAAAATGTTATCCATAGAAACACTTACTCTGTCCGTCCCATAGCAAACGACCCATTTCATTTTAGGAACAGGAACTAAGGAAAAGTGTTTTAAACGTAAGCTTTGTGAGTATGAAGGAGAGAGAAAGTGGGGTAGGGAATAGTACGTAGAAAGTTGTTGTGAGTATGGCTAGTGGGTCCCATGAACAAGGAAGTAATATAAAATTTCCATATTAGGAAAATGAGACTTTATAACGGGACACCCAAAATGGCAAAATGAGTCATTTGGTATGGGAGGGACGGAGTATGTTGCTAGAAGACAGGATGTTACAGCGTGACAGAAGAAGCAAAGACAAACTTTACCTGAATCACAGTTCAAAGGGCTATCAGGTTCTGGATGAGCCATCAAAGCGATTATAGCCCTACAAACGGACTGGAGCGTCCAGCTGGGCTCCCATGCATTCTTCAAGATATCTAGGCAGATCTCTCCAGTCTGCACACGGTTTAAAAGTAAATAAGATATGTACATCACAAATACCAACAGTGCTACAGCCACGCTCTCGTAGCTGCTGCTGATCCCATACCAAAAAAATAAATAAAAATAGCACCAATTTTGACAGTCACAGTATCCAATGATATTAAAGAGCTTTTAATTCTATTCACTCTAATAAACCCAGATTACAAAATTGTTTGCATCTATCACCCATGCCTCCCTGAGCTGCATATACTACTTTGCATTAGTTAAGACAATTTCTTCATGAGAAGTTCAATGTAGAGCTAAGAAAGATTTTTAGCTCCCTCCTCTGCTCTATATGATAATCTTTGCCCATTACTTTCTATCCTCTGTGCTCTGTCTTTTCTTGTTATTGCGCATCACAATTCTCATTAACACCGACATTAAAAACCGGCTCACTTTTTGTTGATAACGGCTATTTCAACCAATATTTGCCAAGTAGCATGAATTGTTTCCTTCTCCTATTTCCCATTATTTTGTTTTTTCAGTGACATTTAGGCATGTTCGTTTTGCTGTAGGTTACTACATAATAGTTCAGCGAGCCCTTGCTCCATGTCGTGGGTGTCTATCACAATAATGTTTATGCAGTGAAGAAGGAAAAAGAGTACAATAGAAAGGCTTGTACCTTGAAGTGTACATTTGGATGAAATATTTGGTTAAGAACCCGCACTTGAGGAGGTTGCAATGGGTATTGCTCCGGTACAGAAAAAGCAAGCTGGAAAACTCCACCGTCATAAGTGTTTCTGATGGTCCCTGAATATTTCCAAAAGTCAAGCAATAGATAAACATAATTTGTATATACATACTTAAAAAGGAGCCCACTTGATAAGAAGCAGTCCATTTGAATATGTTGGAATCATCACAAACTAGTTGAATATCTGGATCAGCTATCTTCTCTCGCTGTACCTCTTTGTATTCCTTGAAAAGCCTTGCTCTTGATGCCTGCGCTCAAGTTATCTATGCGCTAAATTCATAGTTTGCACTTTGCCTCAATATAATGACTTACATAGTCAGCTTGACAAGTAATATTCAGCACTCAACTTTCCACACCCAACACTACAGTAAGCACAATTCATAGTTTTTCCCAATATTAATCATCTGCTGATGTTCTTCTCCACTTTTCCAACCCAAATTCCTTCTAAATCATATTCCCACTTCTAGCCCACACAGCCTCTATCCTTACATACCCTTCCCTACTTCTAAATGGATAAAAACCTCAACTAAATGCAGCACAATCATTTCTGCATCAAATATGGAGAACAACTAGGTGTTTAGGGTTTATTATTTTTTTCATCAAATTAATCAAGATTTGATTTTTTTTAATCTCCACTTAAGTCAAATAAACCCATTACCTAACGAGTTGCTTGGCAATCATAGAGGCTGTCTATAACAACAAAAGACTATTTTTTGTAAATTATGATATACTCCCTCCGTCCCAAAATGATCATCATACTTTTTTCGCCACTACTTCGAAAGAATTTGAGCAATGATTTTTGGTCGATTCAACTATACTAATGAAAATCTAAAACTTGTTATTGATACACCATCAACAATACTATCAATAGCAAGTTTTAGATTTTCATTAGAGCAATGAATCAACCAAAAATCATTGTTCAAAGTTCCTTCGCACTAATGGCGAAAAAAAGGTATAAAGATCATTTTGGGATGGAGGAGTAACTGAATGAACAATTGACATGAGTTCCACCCACTAGATCGCGCTTTCTCCCTGTAGTTACTTGACTCCTCCAACATTAAGAATTTCTTTTCTAAATCAACAAGCACTCTCGTCTCGTCTACCAATTGTATCAAGGTCTATTATCCTCATTTCTTTCTCCTAATCTTTGCAAAACCCTTTACTTAAATCTATCATTTACCATCATTAGCATTTGCTATAAACACGAAAACAAATAAATAAAGAACCAAAATTAAGACATAAATCAAACCCATTTCAACAAACACTTACCTGCATTCTGGTTAACTTTCTGTGAAATAATATACCTCCAAATTCAGCAAAAACTAATAATACCTGTCAATTATAGCATAAGCAAAAAAAAAAAAAAAAAAAAAAAAAAAGAGAAATCACACAAAATTCCTGTAAATTTTGATCGAGTGATAATGATAATCGAAACCTAATGAAAGAAATTGATCATACCAGACAATTTGTGACGAATCAGGAAGTTTAATCAAAGGTTAAATAGAAAGAATCCCCTTTATTGTGCGTTTCGAGCGATTAGTCTCCTCTGCTACAAATTTTCTTTGTAGTTTGATTTGTAAATGACAAATCTGAAAAGATGCCTTCGATCATTTATCTTCTCCTGGAGATTTATAAGTTTGATCCATTGACTTAAGATATTTATTTCTTTAGCCCCTCAACATCAAAACTATTAAACTTCAACCACATTTTATGTGTTTGTATTTTCTTGTTATTTATTGTATACTACTTTATCTCATCAGTATGAGAGAAGTTAGCAATCACTAAAATTTAAGGGAATGGAGCACTGAAGCCAAATTACATTATGAGGAAGGCCGGAGGAATGTATACTTCCTCGTTAAAGAGTTTGGGTTTGATTTTCTCGGGCAACAGTCGGGCTAGACAAATGAGAGAAATAAGGTTGGACTTTATCAATAAATGGTTGTCACTTTTGTGATCACAACTGACAACCGAAACTTTATAATTATCCATCCTAAGTAAGTGTTTTTTTTTTAATTGTATTATGATCAGGGTTCTAAAAGCGTTAGACGGTCGCTAGACGCCGCAGCAGGGTTTAGCGCCTTGGTGGGGTCTAAACGCACTTAGGCGGGGACGAGAACTTAGAAATAGTTATAATATCTTAGGCGAGACTTAGGCATTTCATGACGCCTAGGCGGCCTAGACGGACGTCTTTTAGAACACTGATTATGATTGGTACTTATCCGGGCACAAATATGCATGTGCGCCACTATAATTGATATGTACTCCCACCGTTTCATGTCCCTTGAGACTTATTTCCTTTTTTGCCTGTTTCACATCACTTGAGACTGACCAAATGGTAAAGAATTTTTACTATTCTTCCCACTCATTCTCTCTCCTACTTTACTTTTACACTCACAACACCAATCAACTTACCATTTCTCCCACTCATTCTCTCTCCTATTTAATTTTTCACTCACAAACACCTCTCTCCCACTATTTCTCTCTCTTACTTTTCCTTAATTTATGTGCCAAAATTTTTGGTCTCAAAGTCACGTGAAATGGAGGGAGTAGTTGATAACTGTGAATTCGGTATATCGTGAAATTGCAAGGCACGAGATAGCATTATCATTAACTAAAGAAAGTTTTTTACATCATTTACCTCAAAACCACAATGTAATGCCCTCTAATCTAAGTACGTTTATCGTAATTTCCCTTACCATTTGTGATCCTCCGGAACGGGCATGCTTACCGTATCTAACGAAAGTTAAAAGGATTTAGGGGATCTCGTTATGTTTTGCAACGCGTGACACGAGTAAGCATTTAGTCACAAGACTAGGGGGTCAAATTGCACAAAAAAAATAAAAATACATTGTTGAGTCTAAAGCCCAGCTAGGTCGTCGGTAGGCACAAAGGCAAAAAAATGGCAGCTTCAAGAATCGTTTCAAGATTACTGTCCCGTTCCCAACCATCAATCTCAGTTAAAATCTTGAATGGAAAACCTTCAAACCCTTTGAAATCCGCCTCTTTTCCTTCAGTAAAACAAGTTTCTGCAACCTCAAGGTAAACAATTTCCCTCCCCCCGCCCCCTCATTACTGTGTGTTTTTATGCGTGTATATATATATGTGTGTGTGTGTGTATGTGTTGTATTTGAGGGAGAGGAGAGTGATTATGAGTTAATGGGTTTTTGATTTAATTATTTGAAATTTTAGATGAAGAGATTTATTTTAGTGGGTTAATGGGGTTTCGATTTTGGGCTTTTGAATGGAGATTACCTGTGAGAAATTCGGTTCACAATTTTAATCTTTGATTCGTATGATTTAAAACTACATTTCTTTCTGAAATCTGTGGCTGGGAATAAAATTGTCAAAATACTCCCTCCGTTTCACTTCACTTGAGACTTTTGGTCAACTTAATATCGTTTTGTCGAAGACTTTATAGAAAATTTTATGATCATAATAAATTTTAAAAATTATAAAATGATTCACCATAAAAAAACACTCTCAATCACATTTTTAAATTTTTTATTAAGATCATCAAATTTTTTATAAAGTCTTCGTCAAAACGATATTAAGTTGACCAAAAGTCTCAAGTGACGTGAAACGGAGGGAGTATAACCTTAATTTAATCACTTGCTCCTTCCGTCCCAAAATGATAGTCCGATTTCAATTTTTTGTTTGTCCCATAAAGTTAGTCCCATTTCCAAAGTTAAAGCTTCAAAATCACTGAATTTCCAACACTTTCATTGTGAATGTTTGAAAAGTCAAAAGGGACTATCAATATGATACGGAGGGAGTATATTAAGAGACAATGGATTAACTGTGTGGGTTTTATTGTGAAGTAGATTACCAGTGGAGCTGAGCTGTTTAGCAGGATCGTTGATGCCTTTGCACAGTGCGATTGCTACGGCTCGACTGACATCAGCCCTATCTCTAGAGTCTCAAAGCTGGGGTTTAGTTCCTCAAGGTAACCTTTTTTGTGATCTTTTTTGTGATCTCCGAATTCATATTACTTATCAAGCACATATTTGTACTTTGATGTTTCTTTTTCTATTGGTTGAATTCTCGTGTCTATGTGTGCATGTGTAGAATAAGCTGATGCATTTTGTAACTGCTGCTATTGGGATATGTACTTCTGTTTGATATAGGATTTTATAGGGGTGTGCCGTGTGCGAACAGTGTCGAAGCGGGAATTGTTTGGAAGGGGTCAAGTTCGCCTTACGGATGCATATTATACTGTAGCATCCAAATTTATCATAGAAGGGGGTCAAAACATAATATAGTGTAGATTTTACCCAAAATCTGGAAGGTTAAAATTGATAAGATTCATATGTTAGCAGTAAAATGTCGTTTTGCTTAAAATTTGACGGTGCTACAATTGACTCTTTTTGAAATTAAAGGGGTTAAGTGACCTCATGCCATTAAGGTGGCCTCGTCTCTGTGGGAATACATTTCACTGTCATGAAACTTCTATAAAATGAGAGAATCAGTGAAGGTAGTTTGCAGTTGCACGCATACGTATAAACAGACCACCTAGTACTCCTATTAGTAAATGTGAAGGTATCGATATCAGCCAAACTAAAAGTAGGGGAAGACCAAAAGACCAAAACTAACATGAAAATTCTAATAAAGGAAACTATGAATGCGATATGTTATGACCTTGCTTTGACTCAATTGAGCAGTGGGAAAAGGAGTTTTGTGGGTAAGCAAAGCGACTAGGAGTAAGGTTGAGTTGAGTTGAATTGATATGTATCTTCTTTGCAAATTGTGACGAGGTGTAAAAAACTACGTAGTATATTAGAATTGACTGGCTATCGAGAAAGCATTCAAGTCATTATGTTTGGCTCTCTGATGTTATTTTGATGAAAATTAAAAAATGACACTTCTCAAACTTTAATTCTGAATCTATTTGGCATATGAACTGTGGCAATGAAGAATTCATTCATTTATTTCTCTCTAATTACTGTGAAAGGAATTTCTTTTCCTCTTCCTAGTAATGTACTCCTTCCATCCCATGTCCTTTTTTTAACGTACTTAGTTCACGTTTGCCAACTAACATGTCCTAGTGTTTACTTGCAAAGCTCTAATCTGGTTTGACAAATGGCATCCATGCACATGTGTTAGTTAAATTGTTACTCATTTTGGATAAAGGGACCACAAACTATAGAGAAATGGAATTTTACTATCAGCTTGAGTTATGGTAATTTTATGCATTGTTTACATCAGATCCTACATTGATAGGTGATTGATCCTACATGTTGCTAATAACATTAGCATTCTAGAAAATGTTAGCAATTACCCATTTAAGGATCCTCATATTTACCATACTCCAATTGTTGTGCTTTCACTTTAATTTGATCACTACTACTCCACGTTAGGGATGGCCAAAACCGGTTCCGGGCCCGGTTCCGGTTCGGCAAAAGGGTGACCCTGAACCGGCCCGCGCTTACCCCGGTTCCGGTTCGTTCCGGTTCCGGTCTCCCCCTTTAAAATTATTTAAAAACAAGGGATTTTCGGTCCGGTTCCGTCCGGTTCGGCATATATGTGACCCTGAACCGGCCCGGATGCCTTGCAATTCCGGTTCATCCGGTTCCGGTTTCCTCCCCGGTTTGCTCCGGTTCCGGGCTTTTTCGGTCCGGTTTTCCGGTTCCGGTTCGGTTTGGCCATCCCTACTCCACGTTAGGGCTGTTATAGGACATCTATATTACAATACAAGGGGAGAATAACCGCTTTATAAAAAGCGGCTGAGATTCATCCCCAACCACCATATCTGACGGCCATGATTATTCCTGCGTTTTCCTTGATGGAGTAGTGGGAGGTTGGAGTGTTGAGGGAGGTTGGAGTGGGTTAAGGGTTATGAGAAATAGAGTAACTGACGGGGATAGACAAACTGATCCGTGCCTTTGGCACGGGGGGTTAGTACTAGTAGGTAAACAACAAAGAATCATATATTAATTTTTGTAATAGGAAGAATCTTATATTAATCAACTGAATTATTTAATAGAGGAGAGAAGTCGAACCTTTTGCTTGATTTATCTTTGAAGTTACTTATTACAGTTTGAAGTTGAAGCATCATGCATTAGATTTGAAAATAAAATCCGAAGAAAATGGTAGATATGATGGTGTATCAATATATGACTAGAACTTGCTTGGTGCATAGTTACCACGAACGTGGGACGTTTTGGGACGCGGGACGGGAACGAGGAACGTGACTTTTAAAATTTTGGGAACGTTGGGGGTAGGATTAATTGGTACGCCGGTTGGGAACGTGGTACGCTTTTATTGGGAACGTGGTACGTTATTATTGGGAACGCCACTACTTATATATATAGATATATAAGAAATTCAAATTACATAAATATAAACTAAGTAACTTTTTAAAATTAATAGCCAAATCCAAATCCATAAAACATAACCAAAATATCACCAGCAAAAACAAAAAAAAAAAAAAAAAAAAAAAAAGACTTAGAAAAAAAAAAAAGATCAATATTATTAGTTTCAGTACCCTCGTCATCAAAAACCATAGTACAATCATCTCTTCTATTTTGCCGAAGAATCTTCCAAATAAGTACTGTCCGGATCAATATCCCATTTTTTGTGAGGTCCGTCTTTATACTCTTCAGAGAATCGTGATCGGAGACGAATATTGGAATGAATAAATACCAACTTATCAGCCCTTGAACCATTCAATCTATTCCTTTTCACGTTATGAACATAGGAATAAGTACACCAAAGTCTTTCGGCTGAAGAACTACTTATAGGTTGAGATAACCTTCTTTGTCACTTCAGCCAATTATGGATTTTCACCACCAATCAATAGCATCCATTGTTACCGCATCAAGTTGAGCTGTTGCCATTGCATAAATTCCTTTCTTCATGTGAAAGGTTGCAAACTGTTCACGCAACATTTTATATTCTCTCGCATCCTCTGATCCTTTCAAAAGCTTCCATAACCCCCATGATAACTTCCTTATCAACATTTGAAGCCTTTCTAGGAAGTCCTCCAGGTGCCGGTATCTCAAGGTAACGAATATCATAAAACCGTGGGGTGAGTGCAAAACCAAGACAATGCAACGGAATATTCATCTTTTCCCATCTTGCTAACACAATTTCCTCAACTTCTGGATAAGAATCACCATACTTGCTGTTCTTCATCTGATCCTTTATCTCTCCAAGCATGTTGTCCATTTTCTCATATATTTCTCCCATCTTAGGACCATCACCATCTGCAAACTTAATCAAGTAATAAAGAGGTTTTGTAATCTTGATAATTTCTTCTACCTCATTCAAAAAATCTTCACTAATTACTGTCTCAGCAACTAAAGCACCCATCGTCCTTATATGTTCATCTCCGTGTTTTACCCACTCCTTCCATGATCTAAGGACAACAGTAGTGGCCAAGGCCTCCCTACAATCTACTAGCCTTTTTAACAAAATATAATGTGAGGCAAATCTTGTTTTAGCCACCTTCAACAGTTCTAGTTTTGATTGGGCTCTAAAAATTGCTAAGGCCTGAGAATGGTTAAGAAAGTACTTCACTATATTCCCCCCCCCCCCCTCTATATGTATCCCTCAACCATCAAACTTTTTTGCAAAATCTGTAAATACCAAGTTGAGTGTATGGACAACACAAGGAGACCGAAATATGTGCTTATAGACCTTCTCTACCTCTTTCACTGCTGCTTTACAGTTGGCGGCATTGTCGGTTACAACTTGTAGAACATTAGAGGGTCCAACTTCCTCAATTGCTTTCATTAGATATTCTCCAATAGCACGACCTGTGCGTATTAAAATTTAAATATATTAATACTTGAATTATTGTTGATGGAAAAAAAAAGTTTGCAAATAGAAATAACAATAGTAAAATCTTATGATACCTGTTTTTTCTACTCCAGAGAAATCATCAGCGTACATAAATAAAGCTCCACGGCTATTGGCTGCAATCACATTAATAAGCTGGTTGTGCTTGACATTAGTCCACCCGTCTGATACAATTGCACACCTTGAGTGATCCAAGTATCTTTAATAACAACTAGGTCTTTTTCTACACTCCTTTTGCACTCATCCAACATGTTGTCCTTGCTCTCTCGTACGAAGGAGGTTTATAACCTTTAGGGCCCCTATTAATTGCTGAAATCATATCGCAAAAATGAGGGTTCCTTAGCACATTGAACGGTATCCTTCGCACACACCCTTTATCACCTTTAAATCAACTAAGTCTCTCTCAACCACATTGAAAGATTCTTCATGGGTTTACCAGGTAGAGACTTTTGTTTTTTAGTGATTGTTGGGGTTTTCAAAGATGGAGATTCACCAACTTTTCTGCTTCTTCAGCCCTTTTCTTTAGTCTTTCATACTCAACACGGTTATTCAACATTGCTGAGCAACGTTGAATTTGTGCTTTTACTCCAGGTGGAGCACCAAAAAAATGGTAATGGATTCTAGTGTAGAACTAGGAAGTCACACTTACTGTTTACACGACTATGACTTTGATCCCCAGGATTTTTTCCCTTCGATGAACCATAATGACTTCACTAAGCAACGGCTTTGCATCAGACTTTTGAGTTGAAGATTGTGATTGTGATTGTGATGTGTTTCTGTTTGAAGTCGCTCACCTTCATGATCCGAATCTTCTTCAATGTCAATCGCATCGTTATTATCCCATGTAGTATCTTCCAATCTTCTTTTCCCAAACACCATTTTTTGCTCAATTTGTGTTTGAACTTTATTGTTTGAGGTGTAAAGAAAAAACAATACGAGAAAATAAAGTTGTAAGAAACAAGTTTTCTAGTGTAATAAAAATAAAGAGAATTTAAAGGAAAAAATATTGGTCAACAAAGGAATGGATACTGGTTTCATAAAGAAACAGGGAACTTATAAAAAAAAGGAATATAAAAGTGTTAGTAGAAGGCATCCGGATTTCACAAAAAAAGGAATATAAAACCTTTGAAGAAGAGATGTGTAGGGGATTTGGGGGGATCTCCACATCCGCCTAGCCCATACTAGCAGTCCTAACATAGGAAAATAAGTCCTAACATAGGAAAATAATCAACACATGAAAGAAAATAACACCGATATTTGGTAACCGAGTTCATCAGCACATGACTACATCTGGGGGCACCAAGCCAGGATATCACTATAATAATATATGATGTTGTTACAACTTTGCACATGCAATCACTAAGATCTAAACATGGCTACTCTCCTAGAACAACCCCTCACATATATTATCTCACCTCTCCAAAAACACACATAACACGGTCATTGCCGGGTTGTAGAAATCACCCCACATGGCTCTCCTAAGCCCCCGGCCCCCTCCTTGACACTATTTGTGGCTCTCTAATGTGTATCCTAGCTCTCTCTTTCAAGCACACAATATTCAGGTCGAAACTATGTTTATATAGGTTAGGAGAAACCCTAAATCCATCCTAGGAAGAGATCTCGTTAAAATAGGAAACAAATCATGAGTTCACAGTTTTGGACCCGGCGAAAGTGTGTCGTAGCACACCCTAAATATGTGCTAGCGCACACTCCATCCTAAAATGGACCTAAAACTCTCAAATGAGTTGTTAGGGTTGACATTTTGTACCATAAGTGATCTCACGGTTAAGAATTATTAGGGTTGACATTTTGTACAACATTGTGATGATGTGTAGCTATTAAGTCACACTAATTGTTACACAATGTGGTGCGTAAAAGTGGTTCCGGAGGTTTAATCTCCACCCGATGCAAGTTGGAGGATCAAATTATTGAATTGAGTTGTACGAGTCTAAAGAATCATAGTTCACCTAAACTAGACTTTATAGCACATCGATAGTTACAGTGCACATATATCAATATCATGTGAACTCTAAACAAGAAGTTTCAACTAGTGAATAGACCAAATCTTGTTTTCTATGTTTATTTACATTGCAGTACATTAAGGAGGATCTAATCCGTGGTATTAACATTGTTATTCAAGAATTTTTTGCTGCTCTCCAATATCCACATCTTAAAAATGCAATCTTAATGATTGTGTTCTATGGTTGCAGGCATCTCAATGCCTTTATGACAGCAAATGAATTTCTCTTGCACTAAACTGAAGTAGACGCTGCAGTGACACGCTTCTTTGTAGTTTTTCGTCTTATTTACTTTTCTTTACTTTGAAAGAGGAGGTTAAGGACTCCATTGACTAGTCAATTTTGTAATTCCCTTTAAATTTGTAGTTTTTCCGTCTTTTTTTTATTATTTATTTTTTGTGATAATACTCAAAACTGAAATTGTGGATTCTTTCATAGTTACTACCCACCAGGAATTTATAACTCTGGCTGGTTTGATTGATTGTGGAGATGCAATTAGATTTGGGGATCTAACGTTCGTCTTTCTTGACAAGGGTGCTTGGATTCTTGATTATCGGTACTTAGCATGAACTTGTCAGATTTCTGTGGTTCTCAGGTTTACAGGTGGAGCTGCGACAAGGTTTCCAATACTGTCCCGGAAAGTTTGAGCCCTTTGACTTTTTTTGTCAACAACGCGAATGAACTTTGACATGCATTCATGTCTACGATGTAATAATTCTAGTGAAATTCTAAAAATTTAAATTGATAAATTTGTTAAAATGATTTATATCAATGCAATTTTAAAAATTTCATTATATCATTAAATTGAAAGTAATGTATGGTCAAAAGTTAATGCGAGATGACTATAAAAGTCAAATGGAACAAATTTTCCGGACGGATGAAGTAACTTGGATTATTTGGCAGCTGAGAGTGATAATCAAAATTAACAAGAACATTCACAACATTCCTGTAAGACTAGTCTCCACAGTTGATTTTACACTTCACAAAAGAAATAAATTACGAATTTCTAAATACTAAAGGACTAAATAAATAAACGCTCCTTTGTACAAGTCATTCTGAATACCAGAAATAACTTTATACTCAGTCTCGGAAAGTTAGTCTCTTTTTTTTCGTTGTTACTACGAATGAACTTTGGACGGTAATTTTCAGTCTCGGAAAGTTAGTCTCTCTTTTTCGTTGGAGTTTATTGCAAAACTGACATGCGTACTTTCATTTATTTTCAATTTGACTCGCAAACTTTGGAAACATCAATGTGGTTTGCGTACTATCATTTTCAAAATTTTGAGACGACTTTTTTAACACCCATTAAAAAACTTAAAGGGACACTCTATATAGGGGGTAAAATTGTAAAGAATAAAACTTCCCTAAATCATGCTGCTGAAGGTCCGCCGGAATCTGGAAATATGAAGGTCCGCCGGAAGGTTCGCCGAAAAAAACGAAGGATAATCAATCGAAGCTTTTTTAAGTATGAAGCGGGTTGATCTGTCAAAAATACCAATTCTACACTCGGAAATGCAAGGAGACTAATGTTTATGGACTGATTCAAGTGAAAATAGAGAAAACAGAGATCAAAAAGTCACCGAAATTATAGAAACTCGCCGGAAATCGCTAGAAAGAAAGTGACATAACTGACCCCCTAAATCGGGCCAAACCCACGAGGAAGTTGTTAGGTCATGGTCGGATTCATAAATGGATCAGATTTGTGGATCCATTTGGGTAAAAAATGGAGAGAAAATCATAAATGACAAAGAGTCGGACGAGGTTGAGGCGGCCGGAATCGTTGAAATCGCTAACGGAGAGGGGAGATTTTTCGCCGGAGAAGATGGTGAATGTGGGAGTTGCCGACGTGTATGTCAGAGAGAGAGAGAGAGAGAGAGAGAGAGAGAGATCGGTTTCAATTTGGGGGAAATTGTGAGTGACGACCACACCCCCTTTCCGTTTCTTGCGTTTTTTTTTTTTTTTCCTCCAGCACTCACCCAGGCATTTTTATTCTTTACACTTTTACCCCTATATAGAGTGTCCCGTTAGATTTTTAATGGGTGTTAAAAGTCGTCTCAAAATTTTGAAAATGATAGTACGCAAACCACATTTGATGTTTCTAAAGTTCGTGAGTCAAATTGAAAATAAATGAAAGTACGCATGTCAGTTTTGCAATAAACTCTTTTTCGTTGTTACTACGAATGAACTTTAGACAGTAATTTAGAGTACTTTTAATTATCTTAATGAGAATCTAAAAACGGGTATTGATAGTATTTATATAGTGTATCAATAGCAAATTGTAAGTTTTCATAGGACAAATAAAGTAGCCGAAATTATTGCTCAAAGTTTATTCGTAATAACAACGGAAAAAGAGAGACTAACTTTCCGGGAGAGTATCTCTGAGGAACCCAAAATTAGGACAATAGTTTATATTGAATCTGTACACTTGACATGAAAACATCACAATAGGAAAAGAAAGATGGTGGTGAGGGAAATTGGGAGTTGTTTCTCATAATGGTCTTCACCTCAAGTTCATTTTGTACACAAATTCAAGAACTAACCACTAAAAAATAAAACCTTAACCTTATTGAAAAAGGAGTTCTCTGGTTTACTTTCCTGCACCAAATTTACATAAAAGTGCAAAGAACCACACCAATCAGTCAAAAATGAATAATATACCATAAAAACTCTACAAAAATATTTTATTTAAAAAAAAAAAAAAAAAAAAAGTCTGCAGACCAAAAGGAAAAAATGTCACATGCTCCCAGCTCTACCAGGGGTCGTGTTTTTCGTGGAGGGCTTAACTTTGGCAAAATCAACTAGGTCTCCAAACAGCTTATCTTCTGGTTTTGATGGCTTCCCAGATGGGACGGGAACATAAGAAGATTGAGTAGAATAATAAGAAGAATTCTTCACAACACCATCGTCTCTGACAGATAATCCTGACATTCTCTGCTCAAGAAACTGAGTATTTTTTGTTGTCCGTACCCATACCCATACCCGTATCCATATCCACCTCCTCCCATCTGGTTGTTATTATACATTTGTTGAGGCATTTGTTGAGGATACATATAAGGCATCTGCCCAGGTTGCATTTGTTGAGGAACCATCATACCCATTGGGTGGGCCCCACCTTGTAGTTGCTGGGGATGAACTGCTGCCGCATGGTTGTTGATTGTCTGCACGTACATTCCGGTTATTTGTGGATCAGTGGGCCCCATTGGTTGCATGTTATTAGGGAGGGGAGTGGAATGTGTGACAACTACTTGAGTAGTTACTTGCACGGGTTGAGGGTATTGAGGGCTTCCGTATTGGTTATTATTATCGGCTGGCTGAGCTTCCCAGGGTGGAGGTGGCAGTGCACCTGCCATCAACCCAAAAATAGACATAATGGTCAAACCTAGCGCAAGAAACTAGCACCGAAAAAATTAATTTCCTGATCGATGAAGTCCCCAGATACCCAACAGGCACACCATTTAAGGTTTTTAGATAAAAGCCTGGAAACAACATTAGTGATTTTGGCAGGACAACTAGTACACTGTTTCAAGTGGTTATTCAATTGTCTCTAGTGTAAGGGTATATGCTTCCATTTTTAAAAAGAATAAGAAAGAAAAAAAAAAAAGCGTCAAAGCAATCATGGAATCTAGGTGACAGGCAGTTCCAACAGTTTTTGAAATCCTGTTTCGGGTCTCTGTTTCAAGATGCCAAAATTCATATAACTATTCCCTCCGTCCCTAAATGAATATCCATTTTCAATATATTTTTTGTCCCCAAAGTTAATGTTCACTTACCATAAACAGGTGAAGGAGGTTGCTGTGGCTGTTGGGGCATCTGATTCCACGCAGGACTATTGCCTTGCCCATATGGGGACTCTTGCTCATATTGAGGTTGCCCCATGGTGGGTGCACTTCCGTTAGGGTAAAACGGGGATTGTTGAAAACCTTGGGGCTGTAGCTGGAATTGAGGTGAAGACGAATAAGCTTGACCAACTGGACTGTTGGATTGAACGATGTTACTTTGCGAGAACATGTTCACTAAAGCAAGGGCATTTTGCTGAGAAGCGGAAGTTGTGGGTTGACCTTCACCCGCAGGTATAAGAGCTAGAGAATTTTCAGCAGTGGGTGAGCCAAAGTCGTCTCCGCTCAAAAGGTCAAATTTAGGGTTGACTTTTGATGGAGTTGGTGATGGACCGTTGGTTGTTATAGGTGCAAGAGAGACTAATTGTGTCCCTGCAGCAGTAGCGGAGGTTGATCTGCACAAGGAGGCGGTGAGGATTATTGGGTTAAACAGCCAAAAATTTCATTGACAAAAAACTGAAATGAATAAAAATTATACAGTTAGGAAAAAAAACTAAAACTAAAAATAATTATTCTGGCGATTTGCAACACAAAAGATTACTTTAAAAAAAAAAAGAAAAAAAAAAGGACAGCCTAAGGAGATATGTTTAGCTAAGAAATACGACCCTTCGTTAGTGTTTAGTTTATGCCAAAAAACAAAATCAGAAACTAGTTTTTGTAATTAATCAGTATCAATCACATTATAAATTGAAGAATGTCATGTCTAGATGAGCAGAGTAAACTGTAATATAGTGAGCAAAGTAGATGAAGGACTCATGTCTGTACAAGATTTATATATGGCAACATTCTATCCAGCTAGCACTTTACATTTCCAATAGTACATCAAAAAACCAAAGCTCAGCTACACTTTACGTAAACACAATGCTCCCTCCGTCTTTTTTGAAATTTCACTCATTTCTTTTTTGGGCGTCCACTTAAACTTGTAACTACTAAAAACGGAAAGTTTGTAATATTCTTTATTCAATGGGGCCCACTTGTCATACCCAAAACAATTACCACTTACTATACCCCCACTAACATTATTATACACTTTTCCTTAATTCCGTGTTTTATACAAATGGTGCAATTTCACAAAAGACGGGGGGAGTATGTGATATACCCTGTTTAGAAGCTACAAATACTTTAAACAAAAAGTGACGTTTAATTAATTACCCTGTATCAGCCTGCTTGTTGTCTCCTGTATCAATTAGGGGAGCATCAACAGGTACCAGAGCTTTACTAATCTCATCCTTTGGTTTTTCCCCTGGGACGGCTGTCCCTGATGCTAGCGATTCATGTTTGGCTAGTAGTCGCTGCAAGTCATCATTCAAGGCTAATCCTTGACATAACAGGGACTCATCCCTGCAATAATAATGAAAATTAAGATGAGAACAGTAGTTATCATTGCATTATAAGTACAGTCAGCACTCTAATAATAAATAATCACGAGGGGTGAGAATTTAAAAGACAACTAGAATTCAATAAGTCCCCTACTACAAAAACTCAGATTGGTTTCTCATTTTTTAATTAATTAATACTCTCTCCGTCCCATTTTAAACTTCAAAAACCTTCATTTTGGTTGTCCCATTTTAAACTTCAAAACCTAAAAAGGAAACCTTTTTATACTTTTTAATTTGTGGACCACACATGCGATACTCACAACAATTATCCACTAACTATTCTCTACTCCATTTTCTCTCTCCAACCAAACCCATCTACACTCACAACACATCACCTTTTTCACATTTTTTCTTAATTTTTGTACCCAACCATTTTCTGAAGTTTAAATGGGACGGAGGGAGTATACTATAATTATCAGATTAGTAATATACCTTATATATACACATACACATATATATGTATATACTCCCTCCGTCCCATAAGAAATGTTTAACAAAATTGAATGTGCGGGAATTAAGGAAAAGTAAGTATAATATTGATAGTGAAGTACGTGTTTTGAGTATGAAAAGTAAAGTAGGAGAGAGAAAATGGGCTAGGAAAAAGTAAGTGGATTATTGTTGTGAGTGTGGCAAGTGGGTCCCACTGAATAGAGAAGTGTTATCAAATTTCCATTTTAGGACAATAAGATTTGTTATGGGACACCCGAAAGAGAAAGAAGTACCATATGTTATGGGCCAGAGGGAGTATCTACATATATATGTGTGTGTGTGTGTGTGTGTGTGTGTAATAAGCTACAGCCTCCAAACAGAAGCTTTGCAGAGTTAGCTACTTTTAGCACGTTCATTGTCACATTTTCTTACTAAGTTGGGAACAGAGGCACTTATTTTCAGATTGACTCAGCTAGTTGGTTGATCAATTTGAACGACAGTATCGCCTTCCACTTCCAAAAGAAAAGATAATACAAAATTCGGCAGATAGTGAGGAAAGTGATACAAGTCCTTACGAAGTCGAGTTAACAAGGTGTACCACTCTTTGTTTGTATGTACGGCACTGTTCGACTAAATCAACAATAACCTCTTGCCTGAGCCCCTGAAACAGATCATGCAAACAGATTCAATTCAAGAAAGTAGAATAAAATTGAGAAACATAATAATTTGTACTCCCTCCGTCCCAAAATGAATGTCCGAATTTTTTTCAAAATTGCTCTTGATCAAGAGCAAATTTGACAAAATTTTCGGACATCCATTTTGGGACTGAAGTAGTAGTAAGTGATTCCATAGGAAAAAGAATCCCTCATTAAACTGTGCACATGGGGACAAGTTTTGAGATATCAATGACTGGAGTGGCATTTTATCATTTAACTAGTTGAATGAACCAACCCCCAACCACACACCCCCCCCCCCCAAAGAAAAAAGGAAGAAACTCTTGCCTCTTTGTTCTCTGGATTTATTGCAGTCAGCATTTCCGTAAGGACATCCATGATACCACGTGCATTTTGAATTTCCGTCAAGCTACAAATACAAAACTTGGTAAAATGCAATATGCAAAACTGCCGATAGAAAATTTATAACCAAATTCAAAATACTGTTGTGCTATTAGATATACACAATGTAAGTTTGCAACAAATCAAGAAAATAGGAAATATTGAACTTTCATAATGTAATAAAACAAGTTCAATTGCATAATGACAAAGCTGAGGACCAAACACGATGCAATCATCTAAATCATAATTCAAGTTCTGGCAATATACCCCAACGATCAACTCATTTTCGGTAAACGTTACAGAGAATGTACCTTAAGGTTGGGAACTCGGCCTCAGCAGAAGACTCAGCTGCTTCAGTTCCATTTTCTGTGTTACGTAGGTTTTGTGGATAGGACGTTAGAGGCTGTGTTTGTGGTGGGGTAAATACGGGCGCAGTTCTTTCAGATTTCTGAGGGAATACTGCCCCCATACGCTGCAACAAATAAGCAAGTTTGAAACCAGGAAAATGACATAAATATAATATGGGACAGAAGGATAGACTTAGTTATCTCATTTATTGTTGTAGAGAAGAAACATATGCACATTGATAATTTATTCCTGATATTCTCACCGAAATTAAAAAAAAAAAAAAAAAAAAAAAATCTAACACAACTTACCAATAACTCATGATATGCTGCATAATACTGTGGATACCTTGCCCTTGCTCCTCCAAAAGCGTCTTGCCATGTATCTATTAGAATTAATATCTTCTCTTTTACATGAAAATCAGGCTACAGTCCGGAAAATTTTGCATTAGCAAGAGTTTTTCTTGCAGAAATATAGCACAATAAAGGACAGCAATCAATCACTCAGCAATGTACTGACCTTCTTTCTCACTATTCTCACCATCTCATGAAGCACATCTCTTTCAGCTACATGCATGTGAACAAAATCCCCACAGTTCTTCACAATTGTCTCCAATAGCTGGGAAAAGAATCGAGCACGAGTGGTTGGAGTCCACTTTGAGATCAATTTTGAGAATTAAAAAAAATACTCCCTCCATCCCAGTTTAAGGTTCTTAGTTTTTGCTGTTTGTCCGAAGGATCTTTGAGCAATAATTACAAGTTAATTTAATGATCTTAGTGAAAATCTAAAACTTGTTATTGATAGTAATTATAATGGCGCACCAATAACAAGTTTTAGAATTTCATTAGAATAATTAGATTAACGTTTAATTATTGCTCAAAGTTCCTTCAGAGAAACAACAGAAAAACTAAGAACCTTAAACTGGGACGGAGGTAGTAACCTTTTTCTTTCTTTAGTGGAACATGGATATTCAGAGTGACTACTTTTGAGTTAAACGGATTGCTCATTTATAAGATGAAAACATAATGAAAGCATTCAAAAGAAAAGTGAGTCATTCAGTTTAAATCAACTCAAATACTGCATTGTTCAAGAACTGAAATAAAAAGACCAAAATGATACTCCCTCCGTCCCGGTTTAAGGTTCTTAGTTTGACTTTACACGCTTATTAAGAAACCAAGGAAAATTTGAGTAAAAAATAGTAGTGTGTGGAGGATATAATTGTCCATTCATAAAGCAAGTGAGTGAAAAATAGATGAGTAAGTGATGGGTTTTTTTGTAATATATGAACTTTATGAGGATAAGGATGTCCAAAACACTATTCATCCTTTGCCATTTAAGGAATAAAGCAACTAAGAACCTTAAACTGGGACGTGCCAAAAGGAAAGTAAGAACCTTAAACTGGGACGGATGGAGTACTAATTATTATTACTCCCTTCATCCCAATCAAATATTAAGACTTCCCATTTTGGTTTTTCCCAAAAAGAAGAGTTGCATTCATAAATTTTAAGCTTCAAATCTTCATTTATTTATTTTTTGTATTGTCTTTTTTCGTTTTTCAAAACATGACATTTATATTTTGCTCGCGCACGCACATATAGTGTAACTTGAATTAAAAAATATTACTCGTAAAAAGCTTGACTTGACAAATGTGACTCTTTTGGAAGGGGTGAGGATTATTATCTGAATCGTTCTTATTCTCATTATTCTTATCAATAGATCAATGATCGTTGACAGAGGTTTCCAGCTTCAACCGTCCCACCTCGGAAAGGAAAATAACGATGCCTTCAATATTCTCTTAGAAACAACCAAAAATAAGAAAAGGAGTGGACAAATACCAAGATATGTTGTCACTTGATTGTTAAAATAGTTTAGAAGCTATAAGTTAAGTATAGAAGACTGAAATAAGAAAGAGAAAGTAAACAAATTAAGGACACCTTACTTACCGTTAGTGCAAGAAGTTGGACCTTTGAGTTCTTGCTTCCAAGACGCCTTTTTATGCCTTTTACAACATCCTTCGCTTGCCTAGTGAAAAGAAAATAAAAAATATATAAACTGAGCACCCCCGAGTATGAGCAAACTATATAGAGCACCAATCTACATAAATTATACACCCTCCGTCCCAAAATGAATGTCATTGCTCTTGATCACGAGCAAGTTTGAAATTTTTTGGGAATTCATTTTGGGACGGAGGTAGTACCTAATAGCCGGAAAAAAAAATACAAAGTACTCTCAATCTACAACCAAACTAATGCAAAGCAGCTCTCCAATCTCTAAGTCAGTCATTGGTGTTGGTGATTTTAGTGTCATCAACGATTTTATGTAATTGTGATTTACTAGAGACCAATACGATTTCATATTAGGCTCGGATACGAGTAAGGGAAAGTGTGGAGTACACACTCGTTTGAGTTAATATGTTTTCGACCACGATAAAGAAGCACGGGTCAAGGGGGCTGCGCCCCCTTGCAGGGTCAAGGGGCAGCGCCTCTTGTTGGCGTCCCGCTCGGTATTATTGGTACTCCAATTGATTCCCGCCAGTTTTTCCCGCAACTCCAAAGGACACTACTGTTGGCTAACAGGTATGACTGTTTGATGCCAACAGTCATATCTGATCCTTCTTCCCATCTGTTTATAAAACAGATTTTGGTCTCATGTTTCTTTCACGGAAAATTTTCACACAATTCTCAGAGTTTTGATCTGTATTCTTTGCCTTGAAACAGATTGTTTGGTTGTCTTATCCCGGTAAAGATTTCGTGATACCCGGGCAATAAAGGGTCGAAATACTTTATTCGAAAGCGATTTGTACGCGATTCGATCAAATATCCAGGATTATCAATTACCCTAACCCCGAATTTTCTAACAATTGGCAATCCTCGAACGCTTCCATACCTGATGCCCATAAAGAAGCACGGAAAACAACCCTCCCCTTGAGAAGTCTATTAGATAATGATCTATTCTAAAAAAACTAGCACTCCATCCCATCCATATGCACCACAACGTCGCATACACCCCACACTTCCCTCAATTCGAATTTGCAAGGATCTACTTTCCATTGAAGGGGCTATTGCAACCCTCTCCAATATAGAAAACAACTCACACCTAAGTCTCCAAGCAACTAAACAATGCAAGAAGTTATGACTCGCTTTGACTGTAGTACATCATACAAATGTTTGGGTACAAAGCCTTCTACGAGTGATGTCGATGTCGTATATTGTTAGTGTTCAAGTGATTACGCAACTAAAGACCTCGCAAAAGCTTTCAAATTTAAGGGAATTTTGGACTTCCTTCAGCAAAGTCGAAAACAACTCACTTAAGTGAGGGGGTGCGATTAACGACATTTCCCGAAGTAGCTGGGACTCCAAAGTCTCGCCAGGACATAGATCCCAAGTTTTGTTAGCTGTTTATGAATTAATTGCGTCTATTCTTTCTTTTCCATCGCTTCGGCATGTATCAAAAAAATATTGTGAGGTGCCCTCTTGTACAGCCCCCATAAACAACTGATTTCTTATGTATCGTAGTACTATTAGATTCGAGTCAGCTTGGGTGAAATTGGAGTTTTAAATACGATTTTCAAATTGATAGGGCTCTAGGGCTATACGGACTCGAACCGTAGACCTTCTCGGTAAAACAGACAAACGGAAAGCTAGCTAGTCCCCACTCTAAAGGCATTAGATAAAGAGAGTCCGTCTTGCTTACTTTTTCGGCATCATACGGTGTGTGCCAAGCTTTCAAAGAGGCAAATCTAGCTCTCCGCCGGGCTAGGACACGAGTCGAGGCTATCAATGAGATTTCCTAAATGTGGCTTCGAATAATCAAAAAGGTTCGATTTAGAAAAGGCTATTTTGCTTGTTTTGTTTGATTTTTTCAATTCAATACAATCAAATCTAATCATGAAATATTTACTCATGGGTGGGTCAAGCTCTTCTATTCTGGTTCATGGTTTCTCTTGGCTCTATGGTTTATCTGGCGGAGAGATCGAGCTTCAAGAAATAGTCAATGGTCTTATCAATACACAAATTGAAGCCAAAGTCAAAGGAGGACCACAAGCTCGGGGCTCGACGAAAGAAAAAGTCTCAGCATTAAGAAAATGGGCTTAGCTGTGAAAGAAAGAGCCCGGCATTCATTTATTCATGAATTTTCATAGCGGAGTCTACTAAAAGAGGGACGAGCTCATCGTGGTGATTAGAGGACACCTCTGATCGTTCACCTCTAATGTGAAGCCCAGTTATATGATCAACGGGATCAGTCGGCTAGAGAGCGGGGCTCTTCTTCTTCCGGGGAGACAAAGTAGTTCCTTGTATTGACCGAACCCTCAGTTCGGAGGTCTTCGTCAACATGTTACGAAGCAAGCAAGAGAAAATCAAGCGCAGCGCTACGTTGGTTGAGCCTACTCTGATATTGCAGCTATAGCAAAAGACCAGCCAGCGAACCAGCATCTAGCTGTACCATAATTTAGGATTAGAACGTCGATCTGATACGATGAGGAACGGACTGGACTAGGAGATGATGAGAGAGGAGAATCAAAAAATAAGGATAAAGAGTAAGTCGAGTACCGACTGGCTAATGAGAGGGGGCTAGGGCTCGTGTCAGTGGGAAGAAGGTAATGCAATTAAGAAAGAAAAAGAAAGAGTTCCCCTACGGCAGAGCAGTTTATGAATGTCTTCGGGGTGGACTTGATTTTACTAAAGATGATGAGAACGTCAACTCCCAACCCTTTATGCGGTGGAGAGATCGTTTCTTATTTTGTGCCGACGGCTTTCTTTCTACCCTACCTTGTGATTTCGTTTTTGTTTGACAATTTCCATCCCTCGTTTAGTATCAGTACCAGCAGCACTTTCAGCATTTTCCTGAATAGTTTCATTTTTCAATTATCCAACCAGATTATTTTACCAAGTTCACTGTCAGCCAGATTAGGCCACATTTATCTGTTTCGACGACTAGTTTAGCCGAGCTGGAAGCTATACAAGAAAAACTGCTTGCAGTAGCAACATTCATCCATTTAGGAAGGTACACTCTCTCAGGCGTGTGAAAAGAAAGGACAAGGACGGTATCTAAAAGAAAGCGGGCTGGTCAACATATACATATAGGAGGTCGGCTAAGTCGTGTAGCGGACAACCGTGACTCCTGTTCGATGTAGATTGCCCCTAATGTCAGTATCAGATGATCATGATAATCTGTCACCTTTTCTATTTGGCGTGCGTAGTACGGCTCAATCTCAAAGTCCCCAAAAACTCCGTTTCCCCCAAACCCATTTACGTTTTTATTCATACTCCTCCTTTCGGCCAAGTCGTGGATGGACACGGTCGGGATGCTAGGGGCAGCCTATAGCCAAAAATAAGGCAGAATAGGATCATCAGCAGATTAGAGGCGAATGTTAGGTTTGGATAGCCCAATCGTCATGCTTACGTCCAATCATGAGCTCTCAACAGGCCCAGCTACTTGCCTTTGGTTTGGAGAGGCGCCTTCTCTAGAACTCATCTCTTGCTTGTTTACTCGAATTCAATCTGATACGATGAGGAACGGACTGGACTAGGAGATGATGAGAGAGGAGAATCAAAAAATAAGGATAAAGAGTAAGTCGAGTACCGACTGGCTAATGAGAGGGGGCTAGGGCTCGTGTCAGTGGGAAGAAGGTAATGCAATTAAGAAAGAAAAAGAGGCCTTGTTAGCTTAGCTCCACCCGTTGGCGCCGCTTGCTCCTGCTGCTCCAACTCCCTCCAGATGCCCTCTTGGTTGACCTCAGCAGCTTGGATTTCAAACAAAGGAGGAACAGGCTCCTGAGCTAGTGGTAGTGGCTCAGAAACTTCCGGCACCGGGGGGAGGGCTGACATGAGCCAATCATAGGAAAGAAAAGTCTTTCTCAATAAACCTAGCCAAGGGGGAAGCCACCGCTTTAAAGCCTCAATCCAAAGACTAGGGGAAAGCCTTCAGAAGGAGTAACTGGCCGGGCATTCTCCTCACTTCAGTTGCCCTTAGAAAGAAGTCAGACAAGCTGTAAAACCTCTTCTTCTTGTGCACCTACGTCGCTCGGCTCGCGCGCAACCCCGCCCCGTTATGTTATGGAAGAATTGAGCTTCTTGCTGGGCTGGTTATTCAGAGCCAGCAATTGGCTGTCGGATTTCGTCCCGCAACTAGAATAAGATCGCTTCGGGGGTCACTGTGATGTGGCAATAATTTATTAGGGACTGTACGAAGTATTTGAAAGACGGGAAAGATTCTTCTATTCTCCTTTGAGAATTAGAGGAGTTTTGATTGGGCAGGTTCAACGAAAAAGAAAGACTTTTTCAAAAATTCTATAGAAATTTGAATATGAGATGAAACGGAGATAGTTACCTTTCAAAAATTCTAACGAAATATTCCGGACTACTCGTGGATTTGAGTCGATAACGCTGGGTTCCAATGCACAAGATCTTGCAGCACTTACCAATGAGGCCCTATCGATTAGTCTTTCCGAGGGGAAATCTATTATAGACAGTAATACAATTAGACACGTATTCATCTCGTTCCTTATTTACCTGGGTGCACTGCGTTTTCAAAAGCTTCCTGTCGAACCGGCTCCTATTTCAATCCGTGCTGGACCGATCGATATACCAATAATCAAGTCTTCAGTCAACTGGTGGAATACATCGCATAAACTTTGTTATAAATTCTCCCTTTCCTTAGTGGGCTCGGGACTAAGAAGAATGGTTGGGACAACAAACATCCATCGTGTTTGTATTTTGGATACCTGTATAACCATCGAAGGCTCTTGAAGTGACTAATTCCTGGAAATTAAACTGATCGAGGTCTAATAGATCCTATTTTTCTCTTTCTTTGATAGAGGGTAAGGATCAATTTGATTGTAGAGCCGTAGCAAATGTAGCTCCGCAGCGAAGTGTATGAAAGAGAGCTACGCGGCGAAGATGCGAACGAAGCGAAGTGAAGGAGCTGAACCCCGATTGGTAAGGCGGCGGGCTTTGGTCCTGGAAGTCGAAGGTTCGATCCCTTTCGTCCCGGAGGATATCCTATCCATTCTATCCGAATGTTTAGTTGTTTTAAGTAAACAATAGTCTGTTCTTCCTGAATACCCTGATTCAGGGCCAAAGAATTGCCTGACGCTACCCTATAATATTCATCCTGACCTGGTGATAAATAAAGCATCCGCGCCCCCTTGGATCTCTTAGAAATTTCATAAAATGGACTTTCTAGAGATCCCCAACAACCATAGTTTTAAGCCTTATATTGAATAGACCTGGGAAACTCTTTCTTTTCCTGCTTAGACAGAGGCCTTGTAAACTACATATTCAAATTAGCATGAAAGTCATACTTTATATGATACGCCTCGCTGAGCTCTCTCTTGGGCTGTGAAAGCGGTGCGAAAGAAGTTGGGCTACCCTGCCTTGAGATCTTCCCCTGCCCTGTATGAGTTGAGTCGCCTGCAATCCGAACTGAGGACGGGTTTTTAGAGGTAGGCTCCCCCTCGCGGGATCGCGACCCTTTGTCCCGTCCATTGTAGCACGTGTGTCGCCCAGGGCATAAGGGGCATGATGACTTGACGTCATCCTCACCTTCCTCCGGCTTATCACCGGCAGTCTGTTCAGGGTTCCAAATCAGGTAACTAAACACGAGGGTTGCGCTCGTTGCGGGACTTAGAATGCATTGAGATCAGCCCCGATTGCACTTTGAAGCTCTCACAGCGAGATCAGAGACAGTTGACACCATGCCGAACATCATTCGAGATTCCACCTTCAACCAAGACTGAAATGCTAAACACAGTTCGTTCGGTAGCTCACACGCACCGCTCCTTTCAAAGGAAGAGGTCTATTATTTTGGAGATTTTTAATTCTTCCGTTTTATTGGATGGAATTTCAATGAATTAGATCTATAAGAATCGCCACCTAGCTTTTCAATACAAAATGAATAATTGAGAGCTCGGATTTTTAGCCCGTTCTATTGTGGTAGTTCGATCGTGGAATTTCTTTCTTTCGGTCTTTCTGGAATATGAGTGTGTGACTTGTTCTAATTGATCCTATTGATAGTACAGAGAATGGGTCTGTCATCGGTTCTACTTCGTCGGAATTCTGTCTGCTATATTTATAATCAAAAAAGTGCTTCTGAATTGATCTTATCTTTTAAGAATTTGAATTCAAAAATTATATACTAGAGTTTGGCTGAACGGACCAGAACCGCGCGCATACAGTAGTGTGTTAATTCGCGCGGTTCTCGCACGCGTACATTCATTGAAAATGAAATTCAAATGAAAGTTCATTAAAATGATGAAAGTTCATTAAAATGATGAAAAAAAAGTAAGTGGCTAAAGCTGAAGCAGCTACTTTCGAAGTAACAGAAAGAAAAGCAACGACTGGAGTGGGAGAGTTAGTCGAGTATTATACACGATACTTATTGTATCTACTGTAATTTGAAATACTGTGATTTGTAATATCGTTTAGAAATCTTTCTATCTTATTTTAAGATATTGATTGCAGCAAAATTTCTCATAATTTGATTTCAAGTTAGTAACTTATATTTTTTTCTTTCTTCTTCTTCCTTTCGTATCAAAAGAAGAAGAGTTGAGTAAATTAAAAATCCAAGGGAGGTTCATGGCCAAGGGTAAGGATATCCGAATAACCGTTATTTTGGAATGTACTACTTGTGTTCGAATCTTTTTTCTTCTCCGAGGTTGATTTCTTTTCTTCGATGCATTCTCGAGGGACTCATAACAGGACTCAAAAAAGTTAAGAACTGGATTCATTGGGGTTACACTACTTTCGCCTGGAATAACAATTTTAGTAGTTTCGCCTAGTTGAATCGGTTCGCTTGTTTGGATTGGAATTGGACTTTTTTCGATTGGAATTGGACTTTTTTCGATTGGAATTGGACTTTTTTTGATTGAAATTGGAGCAGTGGCGATCGAGCCGCTCTCCCTCATTCCACTCGTCCAGCCCTCTTCACGAACTTGTACAATCGATGCCACAGAGATAGCCAACTCTATTATCGAAAAAATAAGGAAAGGGGCGACGATTTGGCACCAGATATCCGGAGGTGTGGAAAGAGCAGCTGTGAGAAGCGGAAAAACCATCAAAAAACGACGATTGTTCGTGAAGGTAGACTAGCTCGGCGGACTAGACCGAATTCTTTAGCATTTTCTCATAGAAAATAAATTACCTCATCTTGGGCTTCGGCGGATAGCGGGAATCGAACCCGCGCCTTCTCCTTGGCAAAGAGAAAACGAGTAGGTCCAAATAATTCAATGGGAGTAGTTGCTGAACCATACCACATCGTTCCGGCAACAACAAAAGCTGCAAAAAAGACAGCCGCGATACTACTGGAAAGCACAGTTTCAATATTGCCCATACGCAATCCTTTGTATAGGCGTTGGGGTGGTCGGACACTAAGATGGAAGAGGCCTGCTAATATACCGATAGGTGCTTATCTCGGTTTCATATAAGTCTAAATATCTTTTGTCCATTTCGGCTAGTTCAAAAAACGCAATTAATTCATAGGATCCTTACTTTATGGAACCGGACGAAGGAGAGACGGAGGAAGAAAAGACGGAGGAAGAAGAGACGGAGGAAGTAGAGACGGAGGAAGTAGAGACGGAGCCTCCTGAGTTGAGACCGATCATTGAGATAGATGGGGGTAAATTAATGAGCTCGGATATTAATGAACTCTATAGACGAGTTATTTTGCGGAACAATACTCTTATAGATCTATCAGTTAATGAAAGAGCCCAATGCACAAAAAATGCATGTTGGGTCTTTGAAACAGTTCAGATCATTGTGATCATAATCAGTTTGGTCTGTTTTACCGAGAAGGTCTACGGTTCGAGTCCGTATAGCCCTAGAGCCCTATCAATTTGAAAATCGTACCCAGGCCCTACAGGCCGAATTAGACACTGTGGGGGATGACGAGCCGGCACTCCAGGCGAAGCTGGACCTTCTACACCAAAGAGAGCTCCAGAGATTTAACCTTCCCCCTAGTGGACGGCGGCAGCCCTGAGAGAGTGAGCTCGTAAGGAGTCGCTCGGATCTTCCCCTAACCCAACCCGGGAACAGAGACCTTCGAGATAGCATTATTGGACCGGGAATCTCAAAGGAAATCAAAGTAAAGTCTAACCGCCTTTAATAAGAGGACTCCGGTATAGGAGGAATCCGGTTAGGATAAATCTAAACCCTACTATTATGTATATGATTCAACATGCCAACTATTAACCAACTCATTAGAAATACAAGACAGCCAATCAGAAATGTCACAAAATCCCCCGCTCTTAAGAGATGCCCCCTTTCTACTTGACTAAGGAATATTCCACTCGTGCAGTGGATGTAGGGGCTAGTGCTACTTAGAATAGAGACAGCAGCTATTGGGGATCCTGAGAAATAGAACTTGGCATGCCATATTTTGACCTCATCAATTAAGAGCTTGTCTATTCCTGGAAAACTATAAAGGGAGAGGAACCTTTGATGAAGGACCAAGCAAGCTTACAGTGAAGAGCTTGCATGAAGAGACTTGATACTTATCTCGGCAATAATGAGCCAAGCTAGTATTTGCAGTGAATCCCCCGGTTATGTAGTCATGCATTACGATAGGAACTCCCAACTCTCTGGCAAATACAGCCCTTTTAATCTCTCCGTTCCTGGTTCTCCTGTAGCTGGATCCTCCGGAACCACAAGAATCCTTAGTCCGATACTGAATAAACGACTATCTCCTACTTTACTTCTGGGTCAACCCAACCCGAATGGGAAGAAGGAGGTCAGCCAAACTGCGGTGCGTAACCTTGTCTCCCCTACCCCTCTTCTGGTTGTGCCATTCCCAATCGCGGCCCCGGTCCGGCCACCCCTGACCTAATAAGAACGCTTATCCTTATGACCAAAGAAGGACGAGCTTTCCCCGGTTCAGTACAAAAATAAGTTAACCAGAAAGAGGTTGAAGGAGGTCATGCGAATATTGACGAGATCTTAGACAAAAAGCGGCATCGCACGTCACATCCAGGATTCCGGATTGGGTTCATCCCTGTAGTAATCGTATGAATTACGTTGTCGACATGAAATCGTAAGAACTTAATGGGTCTGAAAGGGTTGAAAAGAAATTTGATTCAAATTCGACAATGAGCTTTTGATATATGCGTCCGATTTTAACCAAGGTTAAAAGAAAGCTAAAGATCAAGCAAGGAAGCGTTGTCTTTCCGGGGGCTAGGGAGAATGCATTGATTGGGTGCCCGTCCAGTAAGGGAAGGAAACCACTTTTCTTCGACCAAGAAAATGAGTCAAGCGTGGTCAGAAAGCTTCAACGAAAGGACGGTCTTCTTCTTCGTTAGTAGGAAAGCAATGAAAATCTCACCTAGGGACGAAGGAGACCCGAAAAGATACTAGGCGAGAGCAAGCCAAGACAATAGGCCTTAAAAGCGAAAGAGAAAATGGATGCCGAGATGGCAGCCGGAAGAGAGAACTTTAAAGATGCGGCTCAGAGCTAACTGATCGAGTAACTTGACTTCTTTGCCGCTGAAACTCTTTGACGAAAGAAAGATATGGAAAGCAAGCATTGTACGCTACCACGCGGGTTCCGAGTATCAGTAACACTACCTACAGCACTTCCCCATTTGATATGTATTTTCTTATTTTTTGAAGTAATCTTTCTTGAGTCGTGCCATAAAGGAAAGTGAATACAATGTATGACTCACTCTTCGTCTCAATCTAGACATAGATTGACAATTTATCATTCGATCCAAAGACCAAATACCTAAAAAATTCAAAGAAAGAATATTGGTTAGAGGTCTAACTTGCTTCTTTGTTAATGAGAGTCGGGACCCAGATATTTCGCGGGCGAATATTGACTCGTTCAATTCACTTTTTCTTCGGTTCTAGCAATAGTTCATAACTTTTTCGAATAGAGAATTCCTGTCTTGTTTTCCACAGCATTTTTTCTTCTAGAATATTCATAAAATACTTCTATCCAGATGAAAGATTAGATGGTCTATGATATTTTATCAGTTCGCTATTCAGTATGTCTCGCAGAAGGCTATTAAGGGGTAAGCGTTGGCGGATTTCTTGGCAGCACACCCTGTCCCCGATACCTCACCTTTGACGATAGATTTCCCTGAGAAAGAAGTAATGCAGGTAGAGATCAAGGAAGGGTGGGAAATTGACTTCGACGGCGCCTCTAGAGGTCCTGATGGAAAGAAAGAGGTTGAAGCCTAATGATTAGCCGGCATACTTGAGTTTGAACTTGTTCTATCTAAATATAGAACAAGTTCACCCTCAGCTAAGAAGTAGTATTTTAAACGATACCCTTTGCCGCCTACTAAAAAATGGAATCTTTCTTGCTTGCGGTAAGAATTGGCCTACAAAAGTTTTGAATTTCAATGAGATTAGTAATTAATCTGTTATCTTCTAAGATGCATCTTTTTAGCCTTTCTGAATAGCTAGCTGCACTTGACAAGAGAGATAGGTAGGTTCCCAGTACAAGTCAGAAAGATGAAATAGACAAGAGTTAGATGAGAATAGAGTCTAATTTCTGACTTCCGGCATCCTCTTCAAGATTCCTATGGTAGATAGGCCTGCTTCCCTGTAGGTTTACTCCTTTGACCATGCTGGTGGGGATCATGGCGGGCTTCCCCTCTCTCAAAGATGAATTAAGAAATCGAGAGGTAGGCCAATCTTGACAGTTTCCATTTTCGATTGAGAAAGCGGCGAGCCCAGTGAGCTCTCCAATAGTGCACCGAAAGGGGGCCGGATAGACGGTAAAAATGAGAACGACTCGTGTTTGAAAGTCGTTATTTATTCTATTCGTGAGGGGTCCGGGATGGAATATTGGGGTTGAATCCCCGAGCTCCTTTGTGGCGCAAAATCAAACGTTGATCTAGTCGCCACCGGAGCCACAAAGGACTATCCAACTTGATTCCTTTTTGTCGATAAGCGCCAATTGCATCATAGGAATTAGAAAAAAAGGGTTCTTTTTCTTTCGTAGACTTATAATTGAATTAGCTAAACAAGCAAATACAAAAGGAATTCGAGTCCAACTTGCAGGACGTCTTGGAGGAAAAGAAATCGCGCGGGTTGAATGGATCCGAGAGGGTAGGGTTCCCCTACAAACCATTCAAGCTAAAATTGATTATTGTTCCTATCCAATTCGAACTATCTATGGGGTATTAGGCATCAAAATTTGGATATTTATAGACGGAGAATAATAAACCTCTAGGTTCCGCTCTTATGTACGCCCCGCCTCACATAGAAGAAGGGGAACCTCTTCAATAGAAGAACCCGTGTGAGTGGGAAGGGATTGAATCATTCATTCATCGGATATGTCTTCTTCCGTGATCCATTTCATGTCAACTCTAATTAGTTATGGCCTACTTTACAAAGGGAACGTCGTTTCCCGGGAACCTTCTAAACCGTCAGCATTTGGTACTCTCTCGATAGCTTCAGCCAAAGTAATAGGAATTAGGCCTAACACGATTCCAAATAGAAAAACTTCAATCATTTGAATTTGTTTGAAAGGAGAAAAAAGAGGTAATATCTATTTCAGAAAGTGGTCATGCTAGAGACCTAAACAGTCATGGATAAGTATGAGATGCGATCCTTCCCAGTAGGATAAGACTGGGCTTAATCGCTTTGAACGAGTTTTAGAAACTCCACTAACGTTTTAGAGAATCTTTTGAGGATGTGATTGAAATGCTTTCCCGGAGGGGAGGATCGGAGTGTGATTAAAGCACCTTCCTACGTTGCCCTGAATGAAGATTTTGATTGCCATTACCCCCTACCCCCTAACGGGATATTTCACCCGCTACTATTAATGATATGCCCTTCGCTCTTCCTTTTTCTTATCACCATCCGCTTGAACTGGCATTCTGACTAGAGAGATATTGCCAATAGAAAGAAGTCGTCCCTTGAGAGGAGTTGAATAAGCTTTCTACGACAGGTGACCATAGAGAGATAAGCATTGAGCGGTCAGAATAGCCGGTCACTGACCTTTCGATATCCCTATCAAAGAGATTAAATTCATTATGTGCGGTATGAATCGGAAAAGAGGTAGAAGTCGGGCTACAAGGAAAATTCCCGCGGCTACCATAGTAGCCGCATGCATAAGAGCGGAAATCGGAGTTGGCCCTTCCATGGCATCCGGTAACCAGACATGAAGGGTAATGATAGTATCTTGTACCTGAACTGGTGGCTCACTTTTTCTAAGTAATGGGGAAGAGGACCGAAACATGCCACTGAAAGACTCTACTGAGACAAAGATGGGCTGTCAAGAACATCAAGAACGTAGAGGAGGTAGGAGTCATTTTTGGTGGAGAAACTATGCGTTTTTGGGATCTGCGTGCTCCTTGGTTAGAACCTCTAAGGGGTCCAAATGGGTTGGACTTGAGTAGATTGAAAAAAGAAAACGGCCTAGCCTAGCTAACGCGCCCCTTATTGAAAAGTAAAGGAAAGCCTTGATCGATATGAGAAAGAAGCGCTCAAGCATGCGAAGCCGGCCTTACTCAACAAGCATCTTTCTTAGTAAGGTTGCTTCTTTCCACTCATTGAGGATTCTATCTAAAAAAAAAGGTCAACGGGAGGTACTAAAATTGCTCTCACTGACACCATCTACGAGAAGGCGAGGTTTCCATCTTCTTCTGCTTCGCAGTACTACCCAACCAAAGCTCTTGTTACAGCGATCTATAGCCTCACAGATCCCCTCAGGAATTTGAGTAGTCTGCTTTGTATACGAAGGAATGGTAGAAGTAATCGATTGAACAAGAACAGCCCTGCCTGCCAATGAAAGATAGGCTCGAGAAAGGGTGCACCTCTGTCAACGTAGAGAACTCTTATTACTGATTTAGTACAGGAGTTAAGAAGCCGCACGTGTTCCCAAGTATAAAACCAATCAAGTAGTCGAAATACTATTTCTCAAGTATCAAGTAGTTGACAATCTAGTCTAGAATTGTCAGTATTCTCTGAAATCCGATAGTATGGTAAGAAAGAGTCATCGAGTTCTTTCTTACCCTACTCTACTATCTATTAGTCTTATTGCGTTCTTCTATGCAAAAAGAAGACTTAGAAAAAACAAAGAAGTTTGGATCCGAAAAAGTATGCTTAGGCAGTTCTTTCGCTAAGCACAACAGAATGAAGAGGAATTTGTATGATTTAAAATTTGGATCCGAAAACGTATGCTTAGGCATTTCTTTCGCTGAGTACAACAGAATGAAGAGGAATTTGTATCTCAAATCCCTATTCTTATCGAAGAGAAGGAACAAGAAAAAGCGATATATTCCTACTCGAACAAGAAGTCGGTCTGGGCATGGATGTTCTTATTTGGACATCTTGTTTGGGCTAGGGGATTTATGTTCTTAATTTCCTGGCGTGGATATTGGCAGGAATTGATTGAAACTATTCATATTTTCAGTTTAGTTAGAACTACAATTGAAAAAAAAAAAATCTGTGTGTGTTTTTTTCTTGTTTCTAATTTTTTAATTTTAGAAATTTGAAACAAGAAAATCCATTAGTTGAGTTCTTTTCTGGATTGTGCTGAAACCAGAAGATATATCAACTATATAATACTTCAGAGAAGTAAGAAGTAAGAAAGTATCTAGTATTCAGAGTTTGCCTCGATTTGGTACCGCTCACGCGGCCCGCACCGAAACAGTGCTTTACCCCTAGATGCCCAGTCAACTGCTGCGCCTCAACGCATTTCGGGGAGAACCAGCTAGCTCTGGGTTCGAGTGGCATTTCACCCCTAACCACAACTCATCCGCTGATTCTTCAACATCAGTCGGTTTTTAGAACCAATTTCAAACCATCTGCTATACTCTTCTTATTGCTTGATGAACGATAGGACGAAAGGATCCAAGAGGAAGTCTGTTCCCAGTACGCCCCTCCTTATAGGAGAAGGCCGGTTGTACAGGTCCGATACTGAATAAACGACTTTGCCATCCATTGCAGCAAAGCCGTTTCATGAGGGGGGGGGCTAAGCACAGTGAAAGGTTGAATGAAATCGATTCTTTTTTTAGATATCTAAATCTAAATCGGATAGCATAGATGGATGGATCTATCTTTCGATTTTTATATTACTAAATAAAAAGTCTTTCTATAGTTAAGTAGCGTAGCAAGAAGCCCCCAAGATTTCCTCCGCTTAATGGATAACCATTTGCTACCAATGGAGAATTCTTAAATTGAGGTGATTGGATTGACACCAATGGAAACCATAAATTTCATACACAATGAAAGGCATAGGAGCAATGATACTGGAAAATTTTTCTCTTTCCTTTGTTCTAGCTGATGATCTGAACGAGTCGCACATACAACCTAGTACACGTTCCTCGACGTTGAGGGCATCTCTTAAGAGCGGGGGATTTTGTGACATTTCTGATCTTCATCTTCAAGCTGTTGCTCATATTTTACAAGAGATGCTTACTTATAAATCTGATCATATTAAAGCTCGCCAAGAAGTACTTGGTACTACGATCGTTGGGGGAACAATACTGAATCCTGAAGATGCTCCAGAATCTTTTCGATTGCTCGTTCGAGAACTACGATCTTTGGCTTTGGAACTGAATCATTTTCTTGTATCTGAGAAGAATTTCCAGATTAATAGGAAGGAAGCTTAATCGGAATGAATCAAAATTTTTCTTATATGATCGATCGATATAAACATCAACAACTCCGAATTGGATTAGTTTCGCCTCAACAAATAAGTAGTTGGGCCACGAAAATGCTGCCTAATGGCGAGCTAGTTGGCGAGGTGACAAAAGCCTCTACTTTTCATTATAAAACTAAGAAAGCAGAAAAAGATGGATTATTTTGTGAAAGAATTTTTGGGCCTATTAAAAGCGGACTTTGTGCTTGTGGAAATTATCGAGACTCTCTTTCTGTCTGGAGGGAATCATTTATGCTCAATCAACAATGCCTCCACGCATCTTTCAATGGTAGCCGCGGGAATTTTCCTTGTAGCCCGACTTCTACCTCTTTTCCGATTCATACCGCACATAATGAATTTAATCTCTTTGATAGGGATAATAACAGTATTTTTTGGAGCTACTTTAGCTCTTGCTCAAAAAGATATTAAGAGGGGTTTAGCCTATTCCACAATGTCTCAATTGGGTACTTATATATTCATATAAGAGAACACGGGAAAGCTACCTTCAAAGGAAAGCGACAAAGAGGCAGACTCACCTTTACTGTTCCACCGATTAGACCCAAAGCCTAGAGTTGCTAGAAGGTGCTTGTGGAAGCTAAAGTGGTGCGAAGATGCGAGAGCGAGAAAGAAAAAGAGAAATGCCATTATAGAAGAAGGCCCTACGGGGCTGAAGTAGTACAAGGCCCTACGGCGCTGAAGTAGTACAAGGCCTCCCTACGGGGCTGAAGGAGTACAAGGCGCTACGGGGCTGAAGTAGTACAAGGCCCTACGGGGCTGAAGTAGTACAAGGCCTCCCTACGGGGCTGAAGTAGTACAAGGCCCTACGGGGCTGAAGTAGTACTTCAGCCCCTACGGGGCTGAAGTAACCCATGCCACAATCCCACCTTGAACCTGCAGTAGATTTAAGCATGAACTGCTTCCCGTCGTATTCGATGAGATGTGAGTTTCCGGTGGGGTGCGAGTTGGTAACCTGAAATGAGTGACTTTCCTTTTGGTGAATTAGCAGAGCAGTTTCTACTCCTGCTAATAGTTAGTTTCTACTCCTGCTAATAGTTTATCCCATTCTTTGTTGTTACTCTGGGTTCCTGAAGCACAAGGCGATTTTACTCGTTGGTGTCAATTAGGCGGTCTATGGCCTTTTGTTGCTCTCCACGGTGCTTTCGGACTAATTGGTTTCATGTTACGTCAATTCGAACTTGCTCGATCTGTTCAATTGCGACCTTATAACGCAATCGCATTCTCTGGTCCAATTGCTGTTTTTGTTTCTGTATTTCTGATTTATCCACTAGGCCGACCACCAGGCCGTGAGGCTTTCCCAGGCGATGTTTTCTATTTACATTCCCGTCTCTTAGAAAGAGCGGCTAAACGATCCGATCAGACGGGCGCAGGTAGCTTGACCGCCTTACCAGTCATTGAAACACAAGGTGGAGACGTCTCAGCCTATATCCCTACCTCTTCATCAATCAATAGAAAGGAACGCCAGAAAAAATGTTGTGAATTCCCGCCCAGAATCCAATCCAAATTTCGGTAAGTGAGGGGGCGGCTTTCTTGTGGTAGTCGTTTCGAACTCATTCCATTTTTTTAGATTCGTTCCCTGTTCCTGCGGCTGAGAAGCCTCAAGCTCCGCCCCCCTTACTCAACCGCTATAAAAAAAGCCCTTTCCCCCTTTTGAGAATAATAAGGTAAGCTCCAGAACCGGCGGAATTGCCCAATCCTATCTTTCCTTGCAGTAAGTCCAGAGCGGGAGCAACTTCTACAGCAAATTCAGACTAAACTCGATCACTTGGCGGGGGGGTTTAGGAGGTCTTTTTGAGCGCATGTTTATCATATCGAGAAAGCGGCTTTCGTCTTCTTTTCCGGAAAGCCAGTCATATGAGAAAACATCATTTTGATTTGTCTGCAGATGATGATGATGTTCTTTCTAACTCCTTACCCGATAGAAGAGTTTCCTTCCATGGAAGCTAACCGGGTGTTGGCTCTAAATTCAATAGAAATAGAAGGTCCATTCCTTTCATGCACGAGCACCTACCCCAGCTTAGTCCAATAAGTAACCAAATTCAAGTCTTTCAAGGACTAGCAGAACAGCCAATCTCTCTTATTCGGGAATTTCTTATGAATACAATCTTTGATAGAGATTATAGTACAAAAGAAAAAAGAGAGATGTCTTAGAAGTAGAAAAGAAAGACGAGAAATATCAAGCTCGTGGGAGAAAAACTAGTCAAACTTTCAAATCCCAAGCTCGTAGGAGAAAAAAGAGGCCCATTTTCAAATCTCGTGGAAGAAAAAACGGCGAAACCTCTCAATCTCGTGAAAGAGAGATTATTCAACCTTACGTACCTAGAGTTAGAAAACTCGTTGAGATAAATCGCATGATTGATACCCAACGGAAAATGACTAGTATTTTGAGAAGTGAATCTACTTTGAGAATCTAATGTCCAAAGTGTCTTCTCAGGATGCAAACTCAATAAACACAAAGAATAGCAAGTAACACCGACATCTCTTGAGATTCTAGATAATTAAAATTTTGAGACAAATGAAAATTTCAAAAATTATCCCCTCATTGAACAAGAGACTGAAAGTTAATAACATACATTTTTTTCACCTTCCTTATTACATCTTTTGTTTTCATTCATTCGAATTTATTATCTTTTATCCTTCTTTTCAAAAATTCTACGCAAGTCTCCTTCTCCAATATGCCAGAGAGTTTCCGATGTCATCTGAATAGATCCAGCGATACTTTTCAGTTGCCTTAAATAGATAACAAGGTCTAAATATCACCAGAATCAGGTATAAGAATTACCAGATAAACTTCCACCTCCACACTCCTTCCAAAAACGTAGTGGTTTTAAATTCAACAATTAAATCCCAATTTAGGATCTGGAGATGTATCTGATCTGAAAGAGAATTTTTAGGGTTTTGATTCTGATGGGTGAAACCCATTTCAGATTGTGCTGCATTTTGATTTTTGATTGATTGCACCACCTCATTGTTCCATTTTTCTCATATCTCTTCCTTGTTTTTTAATCCATGAGGAAAGAGGGTTTCAAAACCTTTCATCAATTCCCAAAATGGTGGCAGGAGGAGCAGAAATGATGAGGTGAAGAGAATGTTTCTGCAATTTGATTCGAATCAGGACACTCGTTGTATTGAAACAATTACATGAGTTTAAACAGGGTGATACAACTTATACAGAGACCACTAGCACCGAAGTATGAATAAAGAGTTAGAAATGTAATGAGGTTGGTATGAATAGTCCTCCTGCATGAACAATTTAGAATCTTTATGAATGGAGGATTCGTGGTCAATGGGTTAAGAATAGCATAAACCAGCACATCAAAATACCATACCATTATCACCTCACAAACTCTCGAAAATGCATATGAAAATAAGGAGCAATAGAAGGCGTTACCCAGGCCTTCCAACCACCCAACAGGATTTATTCTAAACAGAAAATGGTACAGTCGCAATGGAGAAAACGGGTGATCATGAGATTTCGAAAGTTCCTACAAGTCACAAGCGAATCCGTAAAGATCCTCTTATCTGGCCTACATGTTTGCAACATGGAATTAGTATTGAGCTTATTAAGAACTAAATACTACAATGAGGGGAGGGAGAAGACAGCCATACTCTTGAAAGGAACCCGACCTTTCAAAGTAAATGAAGATAAATTAAAAAGGAGAAGGTTTGAAGTTTGAATAAGTGTGATACAAAGAACGACAAGAAATTGAGCTGAGCCATCTAAAACCCAAGTTTCAAGTGTTTGAGCCCAAAGAAGGACACCTTAGGGAGAGTGTGGAGAAGAGTAACAACTTCATGGGCCTCCCAACCATTGATGTAAAGAAACAAGTAAAAGTTCCAAGGATCCCTTCAGCAAGAGAAAATATGAGATACGAGATAAATGAGCTGGCAAAAGTTTGAGCAACCGATTGAGAGGCATGGAAGTGAAATGTCCCACCCATACATCTTCCACAAACGAACCTTAGCCTTATTCCCACCTTTAAAAACCTTAAAATGAGAAAAAGGAAGAGCGCGGATGAATAGCTTTCATAGACTTCAATGGGGATTAAACTATTGATACTGATATCCCACCATTTTAGTGCATCCCAAATTATCTCTTGATAGATTTATGCCAAACAGACCATGTTCTCGGAGAATGCCAAAGCCAATTACCTACAAAGGAGCCATTCCTGTAAAACATATTGCTAATTCTTACAATGCAAATTCCTCCTTGGACCTTGTTTAACATTCATATCCAACATATGAAATTCATTTGATCTAGTCCAGTTCAAACTCTAGCATACCAAAGACCAAATGAGGATTGCTGGCGAACAAAATTCTAGAAACGCAATGTCTCATGCGAGATTTCCAACATTTCACAATCAATGACGGCTCGATGTCACAATAAAGCGGGAAAATATCTTTTGAAGCCTTGACCTAGATGTGACAGTAAAGCAAATTACTGATGCTCCTAAACTAGCCATCGATTGAGCACTGAAGTCAAATAAACTGTAATACGACCTCGTCAGCATCATAAATCAAGAAAGCAGGTCACTCTAATTCTCCAATGTCAGTACATTCTTGAATGTGTAGGGTGGACAAGATCAACTAAATTTATACCTAAATCTCATGGCTTTCTGAAACATCAGTAGCTTGCTCCACATTTTACTGGTCGTTTTATACACAAAAGCATCCTCTTCAAACAGTACCTCAATCATCCATCCAACAATTTTTCACCTGAAGGTCCTGAATTTATTTTTAAACACGGGCTACCTCTACATAACACCAAGTTACTCTAACACACTACCATCCAACTTTGAACAAACCCTTTCGCATTGCTCTCCATTGAACACGTACAACATACCAAAAATTAATCCTATGAACTACTCCCTCTGTCCCATACCAATGGGCACTTTTGGTCAAACCAACTTGAACTTTGACTAACATTTTGTGCTAAATTATTAATCTCCATAAAAAAATTTAAAAAAAGTTACTAAATTAGTAATAGAAACATTATCAATAACTATTTTAAAATTTTTATGCATATAAATTATTTAGCATAAAATGTTTGTCAAAGTTCAAGTGGGTTTGACCAAAAGTGCCGATTGGTGTGGGACGGAGGGAGTATGTGTGTGTATCACATTTTACACTACCCTTTCGGCCACGCATCCTCGTCACATCGCCTTTATCCCCCCTCCCCCCAACAAATAGGGACACAAATCTTTGCACAATCACCGAGATAACACCTAAGTTTTACTCCAATTATTTCGGACATTCATTTTGGGACGGAGGTAGTACAACTTTACAGCTATTAATAAAACCGTTAAGTATCAAGACACAGGCAATATATCAAAACTGGCACATAATTTAGAACTTGGGGAAAAAAAAAGGCACATGTTAAAATCTTGAACCATTTGAACAGTAGGTAATCAAATATCATAGCCTACTCAACTTCATCAAGATTTTCAATTTAACAACAAAAAAGGCAAAAAAAAAAAAAAAAAAAAAAAAAATTGGGAATATAAAGGAAATACAAGATCATAAATAGAGGGAATAGAGACATACGAAGGATCGTGATTGCAAATATCACAGATCTCAATATTCATAGCCCAATCAGGACCGATAAGCATGTCGCTCGTCGCCCTTTCCACCATCGAATTCACCATTTCTGATTCCCAAAAATTAAATGAACCCTAGAAGAACAATCAACCACCCAATCCTTTGATCGGAAAAATCTCAACTCGATCACAAAAATTATATCAAATTTTTCCAAATAAAATATCAAATCGAAGCGTCTTTAAACCACATGACAGAAGAATCTCTTGTATACGTATATCATTCACTCTCTCTCTCTCTCTCTCTCTCTCTCTCTCTCTCTCTCTCGTTTTTGGAGTTGTGAGAATGTGATCGATTGTTTTTCATTCCTTTTTGTTGGGAGTTGTTGGGAGTTGTTTGGGGTTGGCTACTATACAACAATGAATTGGTGTAAATTCGTTTTCTTTTCTTTTTTCTTTTTTTTTTGGAAATAATTGGTGTAAATTCGTTAATAACAGTTGCTTCGTCACCAAATGTAAATGTGTGCTTTTTTGTTTTTGTTTTTGTTGGATACTATGATAAATTGACTTGTGATTATTCATATTATATATTTTAAAAGATGGGTTAATGACAATTTAGACCCTGACGTATGATACCACCCTTCCAATCGAGCCTTGCATGTCTTTATTCGTCAGATCGGACCCTGGGTGATTCATTTTCGCCAGTTAGGGCCTTTTTGACGGAATTCTTCAAAAAATCAGTTAAAAGGCATGTGCCGTGCACGTGACTAACGGAATTGGGTTGTTTGGAGTTGATGTTTCTTTTAAGGGGTTTAATGAAAATTCGAAACTTAATAGGGCTGAAAATAAAAATAATTAATAAAATAGTAAATAAAAGGGTTTTTAAAGTTATTTTCAAAATATTAATAAAAAAGAAAATTAAATAAGAACTTTATTTTATAAACAAAATAAATCAAATTTTACATTTACCAAAAAAAATCTTCATCCAATAAATATGCAACATTTTATAATTTATAATGAAAAAGAAAAAGAAAATTAAATAAGAGTTTTATTTTAAAACTTGTTATTGTATCACGATTAATAATAAACAAAATAACTATTTTTAGATTTTCATTAAGATAATTATTTTTGTTCAAATTGTTGGTCAAAGTATAAATTGCTTGACCAGGAATCTTAAGTTGGGCGGGACAGGGGGAGTATATTTTTAGCAAATGCGTTATCCAAATCTTTTTTACGTTTACCAAAGAAAATTATCATTAAATACTCTGATGCTCAGACTCTTTAATTTACTCCGCCGTACCCGTGTCGGACACACGTATTTTAGTCTTGTCGAGACGAGTCCGGCGAGGTAAACAAAAGAGTCTGAGTATCTTAGATTAAATAAATATGCAACATTTTATATTTTGTTATAGGAAATTAAAATAAGTTACAATCATTTATTTTAGAAAAAAATATATATATATATTTTTTTTTTGAAAAGAAAAAAAAATCTTAAAATAGCAGCCACCATCATCTTTAACAAACCCGACCAAACCCCCACCCCTTTCCCCTTCCTCCGGTGACCACCCCTTTCCCACCATCCTTCCAGCTTCTACCCACCATTACTACCACCGGACCACCACACAACCACACCACCACCGCACCACCAGCATCGGACACCCACCATTGACACCACCGACCAGCCACCATCAACACACCTATGCCACCATCTCACTATCATTGTCAACACAATCTCAAAACCACCGGCCATCATTCAAACCTAGATCTGGGTAGACTCAAAAATCAAAACCCGGATCTAACAAATCATATTCGAAAATCAAAAACACCATATAAACTGGGAACTCAAATTATTGTAGCAAAATTGCACTAGAAAAATTCACAAAATCCAAGCAAAATCTGGACCAAATCGAAATAAACAACCTAGAATTCGAGAATGAAAAGCAGATTGGGAAGAATCTAACCGAACCAACAAGAATTTCTAAAGAAATCTTAGCAATTGAAGGTCTTGCAACAGCTCCATTTTCGGTACCAAAATCGAAACCCTGGCCTACAACCGCTGCCTCACAATCACATCCACCAGAAACGTCACCGCCACCGCCACCATCTTCGTCGGCGGCGTCGAAATCACCCGTCCCCATCTCTACAACGACGGCCGACTCACTGTTCACGGAAGGAAGGGGCGGAGGAGGCGAGATCTGCCGACGATGGACTGAGAGGAGGGGGTGGATATTGGAAAGCTTCCCAATATCCCCAGGAATCGAGCCGGTCAACTGGTTACCAAACAGAGAAAGAATCTTGAGGTTGGTGAGATTGGTTATGCCTCGGTCAATTTCTCCGGTGAGGTGGTTTCCGGCCAAGAACACTTCTTCAAGTCCGACGGAAGTGTAAATATCAGGGGGAAGCTTTCCGGTGAGATTATTGAAGGTTGAGCCGACGATGATGACGATCGGTGATGATGGCGACGGCACTAAAGGTTGAGCCATCGTTGGGGAGAAGATGGGGAGGTGAGAAAAAATTTATATCTTTACCCAGTGAAAGGGGATTGGGGAAAGGTTTATAAATTTTGAGTTTTTGTTTAACCCTCCCTTCAGTTTTTAGATATGCTATTTAACACTTTTAATATTTAATCTTAATTCAAACAACCCAATTCCGTTAGTCACGTGCACGGCTCATGCATTTTAACTGACTTTTTAATGAATTCCGTCAATAAGGCCCTAACTGGCGAAAATGAATCACCACAGAGTCCGATCTGGCGAAAAAAGACATGCAAGGCTCGATTGGAAGGGTGGTATCATACTTCAGAGTCTAAATTGTCATTAACCCTTTAAAGATTTATAAATTACAAGTATACAACAAATGTGGTACTCCTTCTAACTTAAATAATTTTTTTATTTATCATTTTTTATTATTTAAAAAAAAAAGATTACTCCCTTTGTCCCAAGTTAAACTTTAAAAAAAAATGGGGTTTAAGAATTAAGAATAAAGTGATATATTGTGAGTGTAGTTGTTTGGTAGGAGAGAGAAAGTGAGGTAGAAATTAGTTAGTGGGTAATTGTTGTGAGTATGACATGTGGGCCCATAAATAAAAAAGCATAAAAATCTTTCCTTTTTAGGTTTTGAAGTTTAAAACGGGACACCTAAAATGAAAATTTTTAAAGTTTAAAATGGGACGGAGAGAGTATATTTTTACAATTTAACATTTTGAGTGCATGAATAAAACATAGTTAATGAAACAATTATTTATATTTTTGAAAAGTTTAAATAGTAAAATGGGGGAGAATTTTTTATAAGGGTTGGTCGAGATTTTTTTTTCCAAATAATTCTCTTTTAAATCATTATCTACCTAAATGACATTTGGGAAACTTTATATACCAAAATGACCAGTTTTTGTGAAATCGGCATTGGCATTGCCGACTTTGGGTTGAAGTCGGCACTACCAATGCCGACTTTAGGTTAAGCAAAAATCCGGATTAGGGTTTAAAGGGTCAAAGTGGGTTAAAGTGGGTCAAAGTGGGAATATTTTGGGAGTCTGCACTTTGGCAGAAATCGGCAATGGGAATGCCGACTTTGACTAGGGTTTTCTGAAGTCGGCATTGTGGATGCCGACTTTAGGCCTCCATAAAACACCCGCAACTGGCTTCAGAAGTTTTCACTCGTTTCATATTCAAAACACAAACTTCTCTAATATCTGATTCTCATCTTTCATTTTTTTTTCTCTCCCTTTCAAGTTGAAAGCTCAAAAGTTGTATTTGGTGAATTTGATTCAAGCATCTAAGGTACATTTTAATCTTTGTTATATGTTTTTATTTGTATAATGTGAATGCAAACTAGAGTTATTAAACTATAATTCAGTAAAAAAAAAAAAGATGTGTTGTCCTTTAAACATTTAACATCCAACGCAAAACTCGTTAAATTTTTGATATTTCAGTTAAATTTTTGACTTTTCAGTTAAATTTTTGACTGTTATTTTGTTAACATTTCTTACAATTTCCATGCATATATGATTTACACTTTCTTAATGTATTACATTAACAATTTTTTACTGTTATTTTGTTAACATTTCTTACAATTTCAGTTAAATTTTTGACATTTCAGTTAAATTTCCATGCATATTTCAGTTAAATTTTTGACATTTCATATAAATTTTTGAAGATCAAGAAATTTTCTTAATGTAACAAATTTTAATGATGTTATTTGTTGCATTTTTTTATATATATTTTGACTGTTGAATTAATTTGTTTAGGGGAAAATATGAGTGGACTTCCACTTATTTTCATGTGCTACTGGGGAGGAGATGATGAACACCCGTTTGCAGATAGTAATCTTGAACAGGGGCCGAAATTTCCACTTAGGGCAAAAACTCGTTGGGGTTACGAAAAATTGATTAGGAAGTTATATAAGAAAATTGATATAGATCCAAGAGATGCTAAGTTGAAAGTTATTTGTAGATATCCTCATATGATGGGTAATGGGTTTGCAAGTTACATTCCGTTTGAAGTCGAGAATGATATGTGTATGAAAGTCATGTTTGATGTTTCTGCTCAATTAGGTGGGGTAGGTAGCTTGCAGTTGTATATTATCATGGATTTTTTAGTTTTTGATAATAATGTTAACTACCTTGAGAGATATACTGGTGGTTTTGAAACACATGGGGAAGTGGAACCGGAAGTGGAACCGGAAGTGGAAGCAGAAGTGGAAGGGGAAGGGGAAGAGGTAGAGGAACGTGAAAATGATGATGACTCAGACTATGAAGGTCATATCCTTGCAATAAGTTCTGATGTTGATTCTGGATATGAAGATTGTTCGAGTCCAACTGATAGCGAGAATGAGGGTGATGATGGGGAAGGTGGTGATGTAGGAGCACACATGGTTACTTTTCAAGGTGAACCGCATAATCAAATGTATGGGAGAGCAGACTATCCATTTTACCGTGATATTGGTGAAAGGTCAGAGAATTATGATAATAGTGAATACAAGTTTGCAGAATGGAATGCGGAGAGTGATGGAATCGCCAAAGGAATTCGCTTCGCAGAGAAGATTGATGTGCAGTACCAAATAAAGAAGTACCATATTATGAAGAATTTGAGGTTCAAGGTGAGAAAGAGCACACCGCAAAAGTGGGCTATTGAGTGTTTGGTGAAAGATTTCCCCTGCAATTTCTATGTGAATGTGAGTCTGAAGAAGGGTGGGTACTGGGAAGTAACTAAGTACAAGGGTCCACATTCTTGCTTGGCTTCAGATGTTAGCGGCGATCATCCTAATTTAGATGCTAAGTTTATAGGACGAGAAGTTTTCGATCTTGTCAAGGCTGATCCAGAGTACAAGATTAAGCTTATCATGATAAATATAAAATCAAAGTACGGTAAGGATGTTTCATATCGGAAGGCATGGTGTGGTAAACAAAAATCCATCGCTCAAGCATATGGGGATTGGGACGAATCTTATAGAAAGTTGCCACGTTTGTTAGCAGCTATTCAAAAGTGGAACCCTTCAACCATTGTGCAGTTTTCTAACCGTCCTGACGCTGGTCCTCCAGGTTCTTTTGACCGCGTGTTCTGGGCATTTGGCCCTTGTTTGGAAGCATTCTCTCATTGCCGTCCTGTCATTTCTGTTGATGGCACATTCTTGCATGGAAGATATAAAGGGGTAATACTTATTGCTATGGGTGTTGATGCGAATGATAGTTTACTTCCACTTGCTTTTGCTCTTGTTGAAAAAGAGGACCATGAAAACTGGTCTTGGTTCTTACATCTTGTTTGCCGACATGTTATTAGGGGTCGTGAAGTTTGTTTGATATCTGATCGCCATAATGGGATCCTTGCCACTGTGGGAGAAAACGGATGGCCACGAGATGTTGTGCACAGGTGGTGCATGTTGCATTTACGAGCTAATTTCCTTTATGCTCATAAGGGTGTTGGCTTAAAAGATCTTTTTTGGCGTGCTGTTAGCGCCACCCAGGAACGGAAGATGAAAAATTACTTGGCTCAGATTCGTATCATCAATCGCGAGGCAGTTAAATGGTTTGAGTTTTTGGATGTTAAAAAGTGGTCAATGGCGCATGATGGTGGATATAGGTACGGAATTAAGACTACCAATTTGTCTGAGGTTTTTAATGGTGTCATGAAAGGAGCGCGTGGGATGCCTGTTTCAGGTATTGTTGAGATGGCCTTCTATAGGTGTGTGGAATACTTTCAAAGTAGACTCTCGGGATCAATAAGGGCTTTAGGGGGGTATCCTGGTAACCCCAACGTAAATGCGAGACTACTATTAAGTCAAAGGGTCCAACAAAAGTATGACTTCAACTTGAAGAAGGCTGGGTATCATAATGTTAGAAGATTTAACAATACTGCATCAGGTGTTTATCAAGTGACAACGGGGAGACGCGGTGAAAGGGGTGGAAGGGTTCAAGTGGTGGAATTGGGTCCTCGAACATGCACTTGTGGCAAATGGGTGCAATATCATTACCCTTGTTCGCATGCTCTTGCCTGCTTCAAAGCCCAACATATTGACGGTTTGAATTATGTTGATTTCTTTTACAGTCTTGAGGCGTACTACAATACATGGAGGGGCACTTTTAATCCGATCCATGACGAGGCTTATTGGAATGTAGATCATCTTGTCCCAAGTTTTTATCCTAACCCGATGCACCGTCGTGATAAGAAAGCAAGGAAGACCTAAATCAAGGCGGATTAGAAATAGGATGGATTGGCAGGTGGAGAAAAGGAAGTTTCATTGCGGGATATGCAAGGTAGAAGGTCACACTAAAAGAAGATGTCCAACTCTTAGGGAGGAAGATTAAATGTTATTTCTAGTACTTGTAATATGTTTGTTTAACTATTCGTGAATGTTTGTTTTATTTGAACTTTGAACTTGTAATATATTTAAGTATTTGTGGATGTTATTATATTTGAACTTGTGATATATTTAACTATTCGTGAATGTTTTTTATTTGTTGTCCCGGTCACATAGGAAATATAACAAAAATCAAATAAATTCAGTGACCACAACCCGGTCACATAGGAATATATTACATAAATAAATAAATTCAGTGACCACATCCCGGTCACATAGGAAAATATTACATAAATCCCGGTAGGTAGTAAATCCGACACAAATCCATATATTACATGTCCAACACATTAACTTAACAATCTTTAGGGAAGACCTTAGAAACATTAGAAAGTGTAATGTTAAGTAGTTTTTTGGAGCGTGTGACGGCAAAGACAACAACCTAATAGATCAACAAAACAAAACATTTAGAACAAAATGTTAAGGAATATATCCTTAGGGAGTGTAATGTTAAGTAAAATATTTCATACCTGATTAAGTATTAGAACAGCACCAACACCTATGTCACTTTCATACCTGAGCGTATTGTCAGCAATGAAAGCTTCAATTGTGTCAGTCGGATCCTTCAAAGTCACCGAAACAGAGCCATAACCAGTTGTTTGCACTCCTTCACGACAACAACAACCTAATAAAACAAAAACATAACGACCAATTATTTTTAAATATCAACCTTAACTATAATTAATGTAAAATATTATACCTGTTCCACCCTGTCATGTTGTTTGCATTTCTCCTTGATCGTTCTCAACGGGAAATATGTACCCTCTGCAGTGAGATAATCCATTGCAGAAAGCCATGGTTTGCGCTGGAAATCTTCATCCTCCTCCGGCTCTTCAAGCTTTCTCCTTATGGCCTCTTGGGTCGACTGGGGTGGATCCTGAGAGACATGAGCTTTTCCGGAGTGATGCCGTCGCACGGCCTCTGCTGCAATACCAGCGGGACCAGGTATGATACGAGGCAGTGGAGATTCTAACTCTCGTTCAATTTGAGAGAGATTAGATTGAGCATCGGAGTGTTGAACGAGATTACCATAAAGAGGTTGTTTGCCACGATACCAGCGGGGGAGCGATGGATCCATTATGACAGTTAGAAATTTTTGAGAGAGATTAGTTTTGAGAGAGATGGATGAGAAATGGATGAATTTGTTTTTGAGGTCACCAAGCCTTTTAAAGGGTAAGTATTCTGATAAAAACGGTATTGGTAGTGCCGTTTTTGACAGTTCTGATAAAAACGGTATTGGTAGTGCCGTTTTTGACAGTTCTGATAAATTTATTTGAGATGTTTATGTAAATCCTTCTTTGTTTGATTTTTTGTGATGAAATTCCATGTCAATATTTAGGGTCTAAATTTATTCCAAAAATTCCACAAAATATCCATTTTATTTATATACATATAAATACTACATCAATCCAAATAGTTATTGACCACATCCCGGTCAAATAGGAAATCCATCAGGGATATGCAGATGGGGTGTAATTGTTAGGAGGATTATGTGGCCTTCCACCTCTCCTAGGCATAAGGCGAGAAATTACACGACCTATTCGTGATGTGTTAGTTTGACGAGATGGCGATGGTTCCTGAGTTGGGTCTATGTGACCAAAAGGTGTAGCCTCCGGAAGTGACATCGGAGGTAGAGTTGGAGTATAATCCATTTGAAAGCTTCGCCTTCCACTCCCACTCCCAGAAGCATACGATGTGAAACCCGTCCCTAGAGGTCGACTTGGAGCATAGTCAACGCTTCTTCTTCGACTTCCACTCCCACTCTCCGAACCATATGATGTAAAACCAAAATTTGGCGGGGGAGTTGGAGTATAATCCATCTGTGTATGAGAGAATCCATAGTTTCCTGCCTGGGAGAAAGCGTCATGTCCTGTAAATGTGTTTGGATCCTCGTTATCTCCTCCCTCATCATTCCCTTCCTCGTCATTGTCCCCCTCATTCACTGCCTCCTCAACATGTACCTCTGGATCATCCTGCACGTGTTGAGCACGTCTACGAACCCGATTTCGTCTCGGTGGCACCCCTTGAACACGATCTACTGGTGGTGGAGGAGGTTGGAGGGCATCCAGTCGTTTCTGCTGTCTAATAGATGATAAGGATTGTCTGATGACACCACGGGTAACATATAGGTTTTGTGAGCGTATGCCGTATCCCTCTACCTCAGATATGGCATTCTCGTTGGATATGTATGCACGCTGAAGGTTTTGAATCTGTTGAAAATAACAAAAAAGGAATAAATTATAACGATAAGATAAATTGTGAACAAATAAAAATGAACTAAAGTAAATATGTACTATTTAGCTTACCAAACCCTCATAACGACTAGCATGCGCCCTGTACCCCTCATCCTCTATAGCATTCGGATTCTGGATCAATAACCGTGTAATCCTATGGTACCATAACATATAGTAATGTGTGTAATCTACATCCTCGGTACCATATTGCCCAGCCACCACCAAATTAGCCCGTTGATTCCACATTCCGATGGGAACTATGTGGAATTCAGGCCAATTAACCTCTGACCGACCTCGTCGATCTAGTCCATGCAGGTAATCACTCGTGTCATATGGGTCAGGGATATTCTGTAACATCCCGAACTGCCTCATTACTCGATCGGGAAGGTGCCACTCAACCCTATCAAAGCAAATGAGGGGCACCTTCGCTCTCCATATAGCCTGTCCCTGGAAGCAATATGGTGGACCCTGGACATTTAAGTACGGCTGCCACTCAACCTGATCGTCATTCAAATACGCCAGCTGATCCCGGTATCCACGCAAGTTGTGGACGGTAAGATGCGTATATGATAAAGGACATTGCCACCTACATATGGAGCAATTTGGCATACAAATTAATGTGTAATAATAAAAATTAAGTACATAGAATATTATGTGGACTTAAATTTAATTTATTTTAGAATACCTGCAACCATATGGGGATAATGCATCCTGAAGAATGACATCTCCACGTGTCCTTACGGGTCGTAAACACAACAACCGTTTCCAAGCCCAAAGCTAAAAAAAAATAACATAAAGAAAAAATTTGTGTCATGTACAAAACATATTTTCTTCACTACAATAATATAAGAAAATATAATTGACATACCTGTACAATTGTTAAGAATCCAGCACAACTTTTCGCATCGGGCTTTGTCGCTACACACAAGTCCCGATATAAAAAGGCTAACATTGCACTACCCAACTGTAGTTCCCGATCGTGTCAACGTCCCTAAGCAGTGGGAGGTACATGAGTTTCACTAAGACATTACTCGTATCCGGCATTAAATGTGACCCTATGCATATCAAAATATATGCCCGAGTATACTGGTTAACCAATTCGGGCGGGGCATTTGCAGGAAGCTCATCCCACTGAGTCAGTTCGTCTATAATCCATTTAATAGACAATCTACCACCCTTCAATACGCCATCATGTGGTTCAATCCCTAGTAATTCGTGGCATAATTGAACCCATTCCAATTTTTGCATATGGGTTTGGGAACTAATCACAGGATCCCCGTCTATAGGAAGGCCACATAAAATTCCAACATCCTGAAGGGTGATGGTCATCTCCCCAACTGGCAAATGAAATGTGTGCGTCTCTGGACGCCATCTCTCAACCAAAGCCTCTAACAAATGCCAATCATATTTGAAAAAACCTAGTTTATAAACACCGTAAAACCCAACATCTAAAAGTTTACTCTGAATCCTAACATCCAAGTTTTTAGGAGGTTCCGGACCGCGCCTAAATCTAATATTCTCAACTTCTTGTTGAGCCCAAATATAACGTGACCGGTGTTTATCTTGCCATTTTAATACGGAGTCGTCTAACGGCCCGGGATCAACAAATGCTTGGTTATCATGATATTGGTCCATCTGAAACAAACAACAAAACTATTAAACTAAAATTCGTTTAAAAAAGAGGCTGGTCCGTTAAATATTTAACTGAAAAAGGGCTCTTTTCTAACAGTTTACTTAACTTTTTGACAGAAAATGGGATTTTTGATAAAAAGAGGGGCTGTTTGTTAAATATTTAACAGAAAAACGCAAAATCTGTTAAATTTCGGACAGTTTAGTTAAGTTTCTAACGGAAAGTAGGCATTTTGTTAACTTTCCAACGAAATTCGGATGATAATGTGAAGTTCATCAACTTTTATAAATAGATTATTGTTAAATTAATATAAAATCACATAAGCAAATTAACATGTATTATCAGTTAATATTCTAACAGAAAATGGCCATTTTTGTTAACTTTCTAACGAAATTCAGTCGATAATGTGAATTTTCATCAACTTTTAATAAATAGCTTTTTGTTAAATTAATTCAAAATCACATAAGCAAATTAACATGTATATTATAAACTCAACAAATTAACATATTCTAATTTCATCGAAAAAGATAATTAAAATACAAATTATATAAAAGAAAATCACTAAATATGATAGCACTAACCTTATAATGTGGAAATTGTGACAAGATTCCCAACACAAATTAATTTTCTGACCAAAGGGACACTGAGATGCAGAGAAGACAGTGATGGAACGAAGGTTGAAGGTTGATGGGGAATGGGAGGTAGGGTTTGAGGGGGAAGGAGGCTGCCGATTTATGAAGAATGTCTGGAGGTGAAGTCGGAATTGGGAGTGCCGACTTCACCAGAAAACGGCATTCCCATTGCCGATTTCTGCCAAAGTGCAGACTCCCAAAATATTCTCACTTTGACCCACTTTAACCCACTTTGACCCTTTAAACCCTAATCCGGATTTTTGCTTAACCTAAAGTCGGCATTGGTAGTGCCGACTTCACCCCAAAGTCGGCAATGCCAATGCCGATTTCACAAAAAATGGTCATTTTGGTATATAAAGTTTCCCAAATGTCATTTAGGTAGATAATGATTTAAAAGAGAATTATTTGAAAAAAAAATCGGTTGGTCGAACTCTTGATTTTCATGAACAAATTCTTTGACTGAATTTCGACCAAATATTTAGGATAATTAATAAGATAATAAAATATTAAAAGTTATTATGAATTATACATTATTAAAATATTATCATTATTAGTTTTTTAAGAAAATGTTTTATTAATATCCTCTCAAAAAACTGTATAAATATAAATTTAACTGCATAGATTTTTTAATTAAGTTCAATTAAATTGACACTAAATTTATATGGTGGAGTATTATTCTATATGAAAATGATTTGTGTTGTTTTGAAGGAATATGAAATTTATTTGTTACTAACTAATAGATATTCACTTAATTATGAATGAAAGTAATAATACATCCATTTCAGAACGCTGTACAATGAAATTTGTAAACTTTACTTTAGTTATTTGCAAGTATCATAAAAATTTCAAGAAAACTAATTTCATTTTTTAAAACAAAGTTATCTTTCTTTTTCTGTTTCTTTTCTTTTTTAAAGCTCAAAAAACTATCATTTTTTTAAGGATAAGTGATATACTCCTTCCGTCCCACCTCACTTGAGACCTAAGAGGTGGTAAGGAAAAATAATAAATAAATAAATAAAGAAAATGTGTGGTAGAAAATGAAGAGAGAGAATGAGTGGGGTTAATAGTAGGTTGGTTGAATGAATTGTGTGGTGGAAAATGAAGAGATAATGAGTGGGTGGTGTAGATTAAATATAATTATAAAATGATTACCATTTTTAGGAGTCTCAAGTAAATGAGACGGACTAAAATGGAAATAAGTTTCAAGTGATGTGGGACGGAGGGAGTACATAATTGCAATACGTTAATTAAGGGATATACATGGTTTAAAAAAAATACTTTAAGTCGGAAATAATTAAGGATTAAAAATTTTGGCCAATGTAAAGAGAACACGTGGACATGAAACTTTTGGCAGGTGTTGTACTTGTCTTCTTCCCTATGAATTTTCTGGCCGACCATTTAAATCCGGCGGTTCATCGTTAGTAATGGGGCCACGTCATGACAAGTGAAGGAAAGTGATGACATCGCCATTTTTGTGAAATGATGAATATGTTTTTTTTTTTGGCTAGTTTAAAAGGAAAGTTAAATAAGTCAATGTAATGTAAGTGAACATATAAATCTAGCTTGACTATAGATCGGGTCATATCCAAACAAGGCCTACTATAATCAAGGGTCACAAAACTTTGGATTTATAAGAAACTTTTGCGACTTGAGACATGTGCTGAGCCCACCTAGCGCAACGTATCATCTCCTCAGCATACATACATGCCGACCAATACAGAATGAGGACTAAGTCCTAAGCACCAATGCCCTCCTCGGCTTTTCCTAGGCTGACCGCGAGGAATACGCTCAATAGACCAGCTCCGAAGGGACCAAGTCCCAAGTACCATGACTACCCTCATCGGCCTTGCCTAGGACGACCATGGTCATGTGTTTTATGTGACTTGGTCAGCATGCAATATCATGGAGAATCATATGCAAACATAGAATGCATCATTTTGTGTATTAAATTGGAGTAATAGTTTTCACACAAAAAAAAACAAAAAAACAAAATTGCAGAAGATAAATATTATAAAATAAAGTGATGATATTTATTAGTTGCATCAATATTGTGTACTCATCATACTTTAATTAAAAGTATTAACAAAATTATAATACATCATTTCGTGTATTAAATTAGAGTATCACAACTTTAATATTATAATTTTAAATTCATTATGCATATAGTTTTTAGTAATTACTTCTTAAGTCTCAATTTTATAGGCCACTAGACAAAAGCTTTTAGTTTAAAAAGTACTATCTTTATCTTTAAATGAATGTCAAAAAAAAAAAATCAAATTTACTTTTAGCCAAAGACAAATTTAAAAGTTTTTCAGCCATTTATTTAAAAGCGAAGAGAGCATTACAATAATAATGCGCATTAAAGAAATCGTTTCATATATATGATTTATTTAACTATATGTTAGGTTGTAAAAAGCTTAAAATTTAGTACTTTAGGTAGGGTGCAAAGGAAAAAATACTCAATCTTTTGCCTTGGTTTTCTAAGTGGCAAAAAAAATTGAGAGACAAAAAAAGTTTATACTCTCTCCTTTTCATTTCAAAATAAATATTAAAAAAATAATAATATATATATATATATATATATACTCCCTCCGTCCCACCCGAATTAGGATTTTTTGGGTTGGACACGTGGATTAAGGAAAAAGTGTTAGTGGAGTAGGTGTTGTGACTTGTGAGTATGAAAAGTGAAGTATGAGAGAGAAAGTGGGTAGAGAATAATGAGTGGAAAGTTGTTGTGAGTGTGAATGTGGGTCCCATTAAATAAAACACTTTCATTTTTTGGTTGTCCTAATTCGAATGGGAGTCCCAAAATAAAAATTTGTCCTAATTCGAGTGGGACGGAGAGAGTATTGTCTATTCACCACCTCAACTTCACCATCTCCATGCTTATCGCTCAAGCCCAATACGGTACAACCACATATGGCAGAAAATTCGAAGATCTAAAATAATTAACAAATGGAAGTGAGAAACAAATGACGACATCTTAAAGGATTTGTGTAGCTAGGAATGATGGAAAGATCACACAAAAATTTAGAGATATGAATGGTAATCAGATGTCTGTATGTATCTGACTGTTCATCTAAAAAATAGTAGAATAAATAAAAAAAACTGAGCGATAAGCATATAAATGTGTTACATTCCTTATTCAAGTTGCTTAATATGTGACCGTCACATGTTAAGAAAACCGTTACTTTTAATTAACTATTAAAAGAACTTCTAAATTGTGGATGCTGTTTTTTTTTTTTTTTACGATGTCCATGTCAGACGGAGACGAGGAGAGGGATCGAACTCTAGCTCTCACCGCGGCTGAGGCTTGACTTTACCACTGGGTCACTCATTTGGGGACTAAATTGTGGATGCTATTAAAAGGATAACTGTCTTGATAAGTAAGAGGCCAAGAATGAGAAAGCATCACCTTTTGCAAAGCAATGACTAGATAACATCTACAATGCGTAAGAGGAATTTTTGGGGGAAACTAGTTTCTCCCTAAGTTATAAAAAGTCATGTTTTTATATTGTTTAAGGTTTAGTGTTTAAGGTTTAGGGTTTAGGATTTTAGGTTTGGGGTTTAAGAGTTAAAAACAAGACTTTTTATAATTTATGGAGGAACTAGTTTCCTCCAAAACACACTCTATGCATAAATAATTAACAAAGTGAGATGCTTCACAACTCACATTACAATGAAACTAATTATTTTTATACTCTCTCTGTCCAGAAATATATACTCATTTTTTATTTTTTATTGTCAGCAAAAATAAACGTTGACAAAATATTTGTGTCAATTTAATGATTACAATGAAATTTTAAAAATTGTTATTGATAAATCGCTTGATGATTTATCAATTACAAATTTTAGAATTTCACTAGAATGATTAGATCATCACCAATGGTTGGTCAAAGTTCATTTTTGTTGACTATAAAAAATCAAAATGAGACTATCTTTCCGAGACAGAGGAAGTATTACTATTAAGAAAATACCATCATGTCATGAATCATACAAGGATTTCTCCATCTTATATGGAGTTGATTGATCTGTGACATTAGAAGTTTTTGTCAACAAGAGTATGATAGGGATTACAAAATCAACTCAAAGCCTTTTTTACAATTGGTTGGAGTTAGACGTGACCATCCGGTTATAACCGGCTGTTAACGATTATAACCGCCGGTTAGGAAATCCGTTAAGTTGTAACCGTAACCTAACCTTATAACCGTGATGTCCGGTTACGGTTAACCGGTTATGTGATTTTTAATTTTTTTTTAAATGATTTTTTAACAGTTTTTGTTAGAAAACTAACTGAAAATCATCAAAAAACTGACAGAAAATGAAGGAAAACACTAATTTTGTTAGAAAACTAACAGAAATTGTTTAAAAACTAACTATAATTCTGAAAACTAACTCAAAAATGTTAGGAAACTGACGGTTAATATAGACGGTTGAACTAGCGGTTAGCTTCCCGGTTATAACCGGCGGTTAACCGGTTACTAAATGGCCTAACCTTAACCGAACCGTGTAACCGACGGTTTACGGTTGGCGGTTGGCCGGTTAAAACCGATGGTTAGCCGGTTACGGTTGAAAAATGGATACATCTAGTTGGAGTATAGAATCTTGAAAAAAACTGTGATCACTACCAAATGTTGGACATGGGAGCATCAGTCAAAACAATTACTCTTTCTACAACAAAAAAAATGATCTCATTTGATTTTTTACATTTTACAGATGATTTTATAATCAACACAAGTAGACTTTGACAAAAATAAAATAAAATATTTCAATCTATTCATTTTAGTAAAATTCTAAAATTGTAATTGATAAATTATTCAGTAATTTATCACTAACAATTTTTAGACTTTTATTGGGATGATTAAAGCGACTTTAGTGTTTGGTCAAAGTTTATTTGTGTAGACCATTATTAAAAGTCAAATAAAATCAAATGAAACTATTTTTCGACAAAAAAGGAATACTAAACAATGAACTTTAATACTCCCTCCTTTTCTAAATATGTTAATAGTCTTAAGACTTTCCTTTTTTATGCTTCTAAATATGTTAATAGTCTTAAGACTTTCCTTTTTTATGCTTCTAATATGTAACTAGTGTTACTGCAGTTTTACTATAATATAAGCATGTATAATCAAGTAAAATACGTTCTTTAGAAACGTTGTCAAATCAACTGCAACACTTATTACCCAATTGAAAGGGTGGGTTGTTTAGATGATATATGCAAGAAAAGGAAAACTTTCTTGAACTGATTTAAAGATCTTTGACAACAATGGAAATAAAAGAAGCAAAATGGTTTGCTTACACAAGATTCAGGTTGAGTAGTTGACCTTCCACAATATGAATCATGCTTGGTTTCAAGATCACAATATCCTTTTTCCAGTACTTTGATTTCCTGTCACCGCGCGGTTGACAATGAAATATGCGAAAGTGTCAGTAGGGAACAGCAGCTCGAACGGTTGAGGGCCCGGATTTCATGTCCTCTAAAATAAGGTTTCGGAGAGCTTCGGTCACTGGTCCTTCAGTACCTGTAGAAACCAATATCAGGCAAAAAAAAAAAATACAAAATTTAATTTCATAGAGTCTACATTCTTGAAAAATAGATAGTGAGAAATCCATCGGTAGTGAAGCCATAGTTTTTTGAGAAGGAGTCAATATTTGGGATTTTTTTTTTTTTACTTTATCATATCGAGTTTTGGAATAAAAGGGTGTCAAATGATATCATACTATAATTTTTTAGCAAAAGTAAAGGGGTTGAAATAGACAAAAGAAAAAAAAAGAAAAAAAAAAGGGTTCGCCACCGAATCCGCACATGAATTTAGAAAGGCATGATAGTGTTTCTAAGAGTTTAAATCATACTCTCGGAAAGAAAGTCTCATTTAGTTTCTTATGGTTAACACAAGTAAACTTTGACCAAATAATAATGTCAATCTAATCATCTTAGTGAAATTCTTAAAATTGTTATTAACAAATCATTAAGTTATTCATCAATAACACATTTTAGAACTCATTGGAATGATTAGATTGGCATTAATGTTTGGCAAAGTTCACTTGTGTTGACTATCAAAAGTCAAACAACACTATCGTTCTAGGATAAAGGGAGTAATATGAATGCATAAAAGGTTGGTGCAAAAAAGTTCTTACCATCACCAATGACCTGTTCATCCCACTGCAAAACAGGGCGGACAAGAACACCACTACCAATCAGCATCATCTCTTCCGCTCTTTTCCCTTCCTCCACAGACATATCCCGAATCCGTATCCCCTTAAGTTTCCCTTCATTCACTAAACTTTCTGCAAGCACTAAAACTCTCTTCACGGTACACCCACTAAGAATCTTGTCAAAACGGGGCATCAAGAATTCCTTTTCTTTATTAACAAAAGCCACATTCATATTAGGCCCTTCCGCCACAAACCCTTCTTGATCTAGCCAAATTGCTGCGTACCCACCTTTTTCTTCAGCCTCCATCTTTGAAAGTACATTTGGAAGGTAATTTACGCTCTTCATAATAGCAAATTGTGGGGGTTTTATTGGGATTGATGAAGTGGTCACTTTAATGCCCGTGTAAGTGGATAAAGATAGGTCTTTGATAACTATGGCGTAAAGAGCTGATTGATGGCAGCCTGATGAAGAGAGTTGGAAGTCACCGGGACCGGATGAAAGCCAATATCTTAGTGAGCCTTTCTGACACTTGGAAGCGCTCACGGTTTGTAGGAGTATTCTTCTTGTGGTTTCCCTATCGAAGGGGGGATTTATTTTGGCCATATTTGCTGATCTTAAGAAACGGTCCAGATGTTGGTCTAACTCGTAGAGATACCTGGCATATAAATTAATCAGCATGAATGAGGGTGCCAGAGCGCCAAGCAACTACTATATGCAACGTGCTTTTTCGCGTTTTATTCTTCAAATAAAGAAATGTACTCGTTAGTGTCTAAGAAATGCAACGTGATTTTTAGTTAGTTTTCAAATAATGCTATGAATATATTAATTCACTAACGGGGTTCTCTAACAGAATGCTGATGTGGCAAATGAGGTGTTACAAATTCCAACGGAATGCTAATGTGAAAACGAGGTGATGGACTATGGAGGGAGCGACAAGGGGTCGGGGTAGTGAAGGAAGATGAACGGGTGTAAGCCTCGTCATCAAGGGGTTAACTAATGTTAACGTCATCCATTTTTTACTTTGAAAATTGCATTCTTTGAAAAAAAAAAAACTTACAAAAGTGCGTTTTTTTTTAGACGCTAATGAGTAATGAGTACACTCCTTTATTTGATAAAAATGGGTAAAGTGCATTACACGTAAGAGTAATTTTCCCGTACCAAAGTTATTGAAATACAAAGCTAAGAGAGGGGGATATTACTAACCCGTCCATTATTGCTGCAGTATCAAACACTCCATGCCCTCTATGGACCATATGATCATCCATGGGAATCACCATGGCTGCTGGATCAGTTGTGATTCCGCCAAAAAGGCTAGAGTACATAGCCAGATATTGTTGCGAGGGTTTGTAGCTTTCTCTACTTCTCCTCAGCCTTTCAATAGCCTTGATGAAAATGGCATTAGCAACATTGTCAACATTAAGTGAATAGTTTTAATTTTCACAATGTACAGTTAAGAAAAAAAGAAGGATATAAATCAAAACATAAATGTTTCTATAACCAAAACTTCTTCTAGCATCAAACTTTAAGAAACCCCTTTAGAAGAACTAGAGTCTATAATCCTACTTGAATAATCCAATTAATGTATCCGAGTTGAAAATTTAAATACTCCATTCGTCCGGAAAGATAGTCTCACTTTTTTCTTTATGACTATGAATGAACTTTGAGCAATAATTAAAGTTACATTTAGTTATTCTAATGAAAACTAAAAGATGTTGTTTATAATAACTATAATGGTGTATCAATAACAAGTTTGAAATATTATTATGAGGATACATTTATGAGGTATCCGACACGCATTTGGAAGTATCCACGAGTACCGCATCCGACATGCATTTTCTACGGGTACAACGACCATTTTGGAGTATATGTGCTTCATAGACGTTGTGTCGCTATGGAATTGGAATTGGAAGGGTAAGTTTTGTTCCAAGGAATTCATTTTGTTCTTCCAGTTCTATTAGAATTGGGTCCTCATCCCCTTAAAAGGCCTTGTTAAGGGGTAAGGTTAGTCAATCTATATAGATGATCAATTTTATTCTCCAAGTTGATGTGGGGTACATGGGACTTCAACACGCCCCCTCACGTGTAGGCCGGTACATCGGCTCTTTACGTGGATCATTAATATGCCAGCATGATTACCAACACAGGCTAATTCAAACCCAACCTCAACACTGCCGGTTCTGATACCATATTAATTAGAATTGGCAGGGGCAGACCTACAGTATAGGGTGGGGGTGCAAGTGCACCCGGTGACTTCTTATTTCTAAGAAGAAAATAAATTATATTTATGTAATATATATAAACAGTGCACCCCAAGACGCATAATATGGCAAGAGCAGGTGGTTGGACCTGTGTATTTACTTTCAAAGAAGTTGGGTTCGAATCCCATGCTCTCCCCTTTTTTCTGGCTTTATTTTTTCGATTCAAACTTTTTAACCCCTCCCTCCCTCCTAGGGATGACCAAACACGGTGCCGGTTACGGTTCCGAACCGCCGGTTCCGGAAAAGATTGAACCGAAACCGAACCGTTTATCTTCCGGTTACGGTTCGAAACCGCCGATTCACAATTTCTTTAAAAAAAAAAAAAAAAACAGAAAAAAACAATTATAATAATATTTTATTGCCGATTTTTTTTACAAAAAGGTATAGAAAAATGTTTTTAAAACTAAAGTGGTCCGTCCTTCTTTTCTTTTATATACTCAACAAATTTTTATTATTTTTATTCACTGAATTTGGCTAAAAAATCAGTCAAAACTCAACTTTTCTTGTCAACGTTCCGTTAGTAACAGTTAATTCAGATGAAACCGTTAGAAATCTAACGATTTTGATGGTTTTTTACGGTTTTCTAGCGGTTTTGCTACCGGTTCCGGTTCGGTCTAGGCGGTTCATGCGGTTCGGAATCGCCGGTAACCGGCCCGTGTTACAAACGGTTCCGGATCACACGGTTCCGGTTTTCGTCAAGGTTCAAGGCGGTTCCAGTCCGGTTTGGCTGTTCCGGTTCAGATTGGCCATCCCTAGTCCTACTCCCTCCCTCCCTTAACCCCACCAATTCTAATTTGGCCCTGTTGTTAGATCTGTTTTCCCCCTATCAATTAGTGTTAGTTATTTTTTATTTAGGCCAATTATATTTGTATACGAAACAATTATTTAGAGTTTTGTGTATTAATCACATACGAATAATTATAATTATAATTTTTATGTTGTAATAGTGTAAAAAAAAGTTATTTAAAATTTTAGTGTAATTTGTGCACCGCTGGGGTGAAGCTCTAGGTCCGCCACTGGAATTGGGTCCTCATCGCCTTAAAAAGCCTTGTTAAGGGGATGAGGACCCAATTCTAATATGGTATCATAGCTAGCCCACACGTGCGAGCCTAAAGTTCAGCCCACAATGATTTAGCCCCCCCGCCACCCAAATCTATGTCAACACGTAAGCCCAAAAAAAATCCGTTGCGCGTGAGGGGAGTGTTGGAGCAATTATCTTACATCGCGAATTAACTAGTTTTGGACTATATAAAGATCTAGAGTCACTCCTCTCATAGCCAATTTATTTTGGGATAGAACATCATACTTTATCAAATTCCAATACTAATTGTGACTCTTTTATTGGGAACAGATGCAAAAGGAGAGTGACTCCATTTCCAGGATAAAGTGAGTATTTTTCAGACAATCCACACACACACACTAACTCAATAAGTTACAGATCTAAGGTTCTCCAGAGACAGTGTATGTATATGTACAAGAAAATACCTCTGAGCAAGAAAGTAGGGGGACATCAGATAATTGAGTGGTTTCTGGCAATACAAAGTGAAAAAGTTAGTCATAACTTATACTCCCTCTCTCCCAAAAGTTGGTCCCTCTTTTTTCCCTTGTTATTACGAATGAACTTTGATCAATAATTAAGACTACCTTTAATTAGCATAATAATAATTTACAACTTGTTATCAATAGACTATTATAAATACTATCAATATCAATTTTTAGATTCTCATTAAGATAACTAAAAGTAACCAAATTATAGCTCAAAGTTCATTAATAGTAACAAGGAAAAAAAAAAGGACTATCTATATACCAAGTATATTTGAAAGAACAATCATGAAACTAAAGTTGTTCTTTTCAAATTAAGCTTAAACAATAGTGTTTCTACCTTAATAAAAGATTGGTCCCAAACTAAACGTCACGATTTTTTTTATTTTTGTAACAACTTAACTTGTTTGACCTTTGAAATTTGATGATGTATCTTTACAAATTTAAAAAAAATATCATAATTCAATGACAAAAACTTGTATGAGACAGTCTCACACGTGAGACGGGTCTCGTCGAGTGAGTAGTAAATGGTTTGCCCTTCTATAGGTGGGACGGGGCAAGTTCATTTCATATCTCTCAACGACAACGAGACCAGTGTGTGAGTATGTGAGATCTGTCTCAAACAAGACTTTTTCTAATTCAATCAAGTTGACACAGAAGTCAAAGTGTCATACTCCAGTAGTAGTAATAATTTAAGAACTCACCCACAAAAGCTTCCGCTTGACTTGAATTCTTCATCAAATTCGATCGTCTCAGCGTCCTTCTACCGAGATTGACCTTGAAAAATCGAGACCCATTTCCCGAAAAAGAAAGATTTCTGGGAAAAACAGGTGAATTTGATTCTTGATCACAGAATCTAGGTGTAAAATGTGAGTTTTTTGAGATAGGCTTTGTGAGGGATGAGAGAGAAGCCATAGGAACAAGCTATCAGAGCTCTTTGAAATGATTTGATCTGATCCGATCAATCAAGGGGTTCGAGGTGGAATTTTTCACTAAATTCTTGAGTAGTAATTTCTGAGTGGAAATTTTAGATTCGAAGATCTAAATGGGGAGAAAGAAGTCATCATGAAGAACAAAACAGAGCGGTTTGGGGGAAATTTGTTTTTGTTTTCGCATTTGTCTTTGTGCATGTGCTACTCCACTCGGTATCTTTGGGATTTCGAACCGCTCCACCGAGCGGTTAACTCCACCCGCTCCACTCAATGGCTCCGATTAGAGTCACCTCATTGGATTTTGTGTTCGATGGATGAGATGTGTCCGATCTCGGTAGGAGCCACAAAAAATTGAAATCATCTTAGCCGCACAGATGATGAGCTCGCCTATGTGGTCTAGATCGGAGCCGTTGGGTGGAGGAGTGGAGCTAAAATGGGTGGAGCGGTTTCGGGTCCGTATCTTTGCCCTTAACTATTTTGCTATAGTGAAAAACTAGGAATAATCATGTGTTTTAAGCTAAATTCGCGTAAAATGTTTTTTTAAAAGTAGTGCGGTGATATTTTTGTAAAAAATGAGAAGTTGTTATGCGCGGTGACATTTTTGTAAAGAGCAATGCTAGGGGCACAAAAGGATTTCACAAAATGAAGGATACAAAATGAGGTGGTGATATTTTATTGGTTGCATCGATAGTGGACCCGGCACACTCTAATTAAAAACACCAATAAAATCATGACACATCATTTTGTAAACTCAATTTTGTGGCATTTTTTTGTGACTTTATATTTACCCTTTTGTAAATAACTGGTGCTTATCGTGAATGTTAGTGTTAGAGTTAAATTAAGCATAACCCAAAATATTCAATATTATCCTACACACTCTTAGCTGAACCATCAGCTCTGATACCAATTGTTGGGATCGATCGCACACAAGAGAATTTGCACAAGAGATATTAAAAGTACGCACCCACACAAGACAAAAGAAAAGATACAATAACCATCAGGCATTGGCCTGGTGGCCAGAGCTCAGGGCTTCCACCTTGGAGGTCATGGGTTCGATCCCCCCTCCCCTAGAAGTTAGAGAGAAGATTTTCTCTCCTTAGGATTTGTCTCCTAGGCGCTTCTATTAATGATTATGTTTTGAGTTCAATTATGATTTCAGTAAAAAAAAAAGATACAATAGTACGTGGTTTCGCCTCCTGCCTACGTTCAGGGGCACAACAACAATATATAGCTACAAAGTCTGATCCTACAAATCCGAGCCCTTTATTCAAGGATAACAAGGAATGATAACACTAGGATATCCTTACAATACTAAGAGGCACTCTTGCACTCTTCTTCATATTTTCTCTCTATATTTTGGTGTGTGTCTATCTCATCACACACATTGGTGAGTCTCACATGTTGGGGTGTAGAATCAAAACCATAGAATGATGAGTCAAAATCATGAAGAGAGGAGTCGAAACCAGGATGGAGACAGTGCAGGCGTAGATTCGCCCGAACCTAAGGAAGAACTCCACCGAATATCCGATTTTTGGAGTTGGGCCTAAGCCCACATTGTATGCGCTGGTTTTGGCTTCACGGAAGGAATTAATCTGACATGCGGGTTATTGATTTAGGGAATTAGTTGTTGGAATGCTCTTCACATTGAGAACAAAGTGGGATAGACTTGCGTTGGTTTTATCAATAGATGTATCAAGGATAATGAGTACATTTATTCTTGGTGGTGCATGTATGAAAATAATAAATGTATGTGTGGATAAACATGTACATTAATCATTTAATCTAGTCTCTTGAGATATGTGAATGATCAATTCTCAAGTATAAAAAGGGAAAATGGGTCATTGTTGAAAGCATGAAGAAAACCACAAATAAGAGAGAAGTCTAGATTGTGGGTGAATGCAAGGTAGTCCATTCAAGGGGGAGAGAGTGATAGAGGAGTAAGAGGTATTATTTCACTAGGATATATTGAGAGTGGGGTGTACAAATAATTCGAGTTGGGGATAAACACGAGTGTTATATTTGTACGGTGTAATTTCTCTCAATTAGTGAAATTGATTCTCTCCGTGGACGTAGGCGAGATTTGCCGAACCACGTAAATTCTCTTTTTTCTTTCTTGTTATTTTGGCTTCATTTATTTTTTCCGTGCCGCCATCACTTAACTTCGTGAAGTTCCAGTGTTATTCTTTCGTTCTGCTGCACCACTTTCCCAACATTAGTTTCCTAAATAGTATTATGCTCCTTCTGTCCTACAAGTCCGGATAATTATATTTTTATCAGGATTATGTTTTATTTCCCTATAAATATATGTGACAGCTACCATATTATTTAAGTACTTACCTTGTGTTAGGAGAAAGTTAGGATATCAAGAGAGAGCCACAAAATAGTGTTAAGGAAGGGTCAGGGGCCTAAGAGAGCCATGGAAGGCGATCATACTACTCGACCATGACCGTGTTGTGTGTGTTTTTTGAGGAGGTTAGATAATAATATATATGTGAGAGAGATTGTTCCGGAAGAGTTGCAAGTTTAGATCTTAGTGATTGCATGTGCAAAGTTGTAATGAACTTCATATATTATTATGGTGATATCCTGGCTTGGTGCACTCAGATATAGCCATGTGTTGGTGAATTGAGTTATCAATTCATGGTGTTATTTTGCTCTTTCATATTTATTTCATGTGTTGAATTATTTTCTCCATTTTGATGATTGCTATTATGGGCTAGCGGATTTAGCGATCTCCCCCCAAATCCCCTACATCACACACTTCACACACAGTGGTGTCTCCACACACTTTACTTCCTGCAACACACTTCAATTTATAGAGTCAATATAACCCTTTGATGGTTCTTGAACATTCCAATAATAAGAAACAAAAAACCCTTTGGTCTTTCCGAGATGACACTTAAAAAAAAAACAGAATTCATGAAACACTTCTTTGTTTCTCGAGTCTTTACAAAAAATAAATAAATGTTTGGATGAAGGACTTTTAGATAAAAGCCTTTACAAAACCCGAAATGCTCTACCGCACAGCTACAAGAAGAAGAAGAAGAAGAAGAAGAAGAAGAAGATGACACGAAAAAGAAGACGCGCCACAAGAATTGAAATCCTCTCAACAGCAAATCTCGGTGATGACATAGCAATGAATATGGTAGCATGGTTGTGTTAATAAGTAATAGTTATTAAAAAAATGTCATCGCTCATTTTATAAGAAATACGAGTTATTTACAAAAAGTTACAACTTCGCATTTTAGAAAAAGAATTTTTATTAAAAAATCCATCAAACATTTTAAAACAAGTTTAACTTATTTTTTAAAAAATGACAACGCGCATTTTAATATAACTTTTTTCTAGTCACTTAATAAAAATACATTTTTCCTCAAATTTTTACAACTTTGATCTATTAGAATAATAAAAAGAAAAATGTAGAATTTTTTTCCCGAGAGACGGAATAAAGGAAAAGAATAAATCATGTGTAATACTAGTTGTACAAAATAGTCACAAAATATTGCTCACAAAATCTTAAGTATACTTTTTTTTTTGACGATGTCCACACCAAAAGGAGGTGAGGAGAGGGATCAAACCCTAGCGCTCACCGAGGGTGAGGCTTGACTTTACCTCTGGGCCACTCATTTAGAGGCAAGTATAAGAATTTTGTTGAAATTTTTAATTAGAGTATAACAAGTCTACGATTAATACAACTAATAAAGTACTACCTCTGTCCAAAAATGATCCTCATATTTTTTCGACGTTACTATGAAGTAACTTTGATCAATAATTTTAGATTGATTCCATTATCTTAATGAAAATCTAAAACTTGTTATTGATAGTATTATTAATGGTGTATCAATAACAAGTTTTAGATTTGCGTTTGGATGAATTCAACGAAAAATTATCGATCAAAGTTTCTTCATAGTAAGATAAAAAAATATATGTGAATATCGTTTTCGGACGGATGAGCAAAATTACGCGACTTTATATTTATATTATGCCTTCTAAGATTACTCTAAATCATTCATACTCCTTCCGACCCATTTGAAATTGTAAAACTTGTTATTTTGAGTGTCTCATGAAAAGGGTAATTATAAAGTCACAAAAAAATCTCACAAAACTTGGCTCACAAAATGATGTGTCAATATTTTATTGGTGCTTTTAATTAGAGTTTGGCGGGTCCACAATCGATGCAACCAATAAAATATCGCCACCATATTTTGTATCCATTATTTTGTAGACTTCTTTTGTGCCCCTCATAGAAATTGTAAAATCTAAAAGTACAAAGCTTTTAATAATTTTCAATTAGTGGGACCCATTTGTCATGCTCACATTAACTAACACACTTACTATTTTCTATCAAACTTTCTCTCTCTTACTCGACTATCAACACTCACAACCATCACCTTTTTCATTTTTTATCTTAATTCTTGTGCTATGAGTTTTTTTTTTCAATTTCAAATGGGATGATATACTCCCCTATGTCTCTCTTTAAAGTTCTTACTTTCCTTGTTAGTCTGTCCCGATATAAGGTTTTTACTTGACTTTATTACTTAAAAATGAACAATGAGACCCACCTGTCATTCTCACAACAAAAACTCTATACCCACTACTCTCTATTACTTTACTTTTCACAATCACAACATTTAATTTATCTTAATTTCTATATAAAGTAACATTATTTCAGTAAAGAGAAAGTAAATGATTTAACCTTTACGAACCGGAATCAAATAGGTACACCACAGAATGGACATATTCATAGTGAGGTTTGACTGACCACCCCAAAAATTATTTTTTTCCTTTTTGAAAAAAATCAAAATTGACTTGATCATAGTTGCTAAGCAGAAGCAAGCAACAACCTTGACTCAACTCAAGTCAACAAATCAAATCATTTTTTTTTTTTTTTAAAAAAAAAACAAACCCCAAATCATCTCTTGGCAACAAAGAAAAAGGGGAAAAATCTCCCAAAACCCTCCTTCGATTCTCATTCAAATTCATCAGATCACAGTTTCTACACACAGAATTCCAGAAAATGGCTGGGATAATTGGAGATGCGCTTCGACAAGCGTTCATGCCGAAGCACGAATACCAATCCCTTCGGGAGGAAGACAAAGCTTGGGGTCGTCTCCAAAGACCAATCATCATCGGTGTGTTTACATTGATTATGCTTTCAATTTCGATTTCTACTGTGATTAGTTTAAGAATCGTGTTTCCTAGTGATCATGGTAAGCGTCCGTTTTGTCATGATTTGAGAATTCAGCCGCTTCCGTTTAATATCTCCGAAGATGGTGCCATTGCCGGCGGCGTTGGTGGTGGCGGCGGCGGCGGTAATGGAGTTGGTGGTGGTGATTCGGATCGGTTTCCTGGTGCGTTTTATTTGACGGATCAGGAAGTTGTGGATTATTTTTGGATGGTTGTGTTTGTTCCTTCTGTTTTGGTTTTCGTGGCGTCTGCAGTTTATCTTGTTGCCGGTGAGTATCTCTTATTTAATTACTTCCTCTGTCCCGAAATGAATGTCAAATTCATTTTGGGAGAGTGGGATCATATTATTGTTGATTGTATGAAATCTGTTCGGAAAGAATTGAGTTTATAGTAACTTCAGTGTTGTAGTCTTAGTTTGAACATAATACAGGCTGCTTTTGTTCCTTTTTGACATGTTTGGTGAGATTCGGATTAATTTTCTCAATAGTAGCCTTAACACGTGAGGTCATATACCCATTTGCCACAATTAGACTTTGATATCTAGTTAGATCGTAGGTATCACAACATGTTTGTGGCTGGAGTATCACTTTACGGGATACAGTATGTACTAGCTGCCTTATGGTGCTCATGTGCGAAATTCCTCTCACTAATAACTGGTGGAGGGGTCGCGAGACAATTCAAAAATGATTGTTAAGACAATTAATGCTCGCTTATGTGTGTTTTTTGTTTTTGATAGCTAGATGTGTATATTACTTAACCATGTGAACATTGAATGTGAACATAACATGTGTCCTGAATCAATCACTATGTATACTAAAACTAGTGTTGCTGTTTTTTGATCTTCTTATTCATCTATTATGATTATTTTACATTTTTTTTTTTTTGGAGTGGTTGGGGTGGGGTCTGTCAAAGTAATTTTATTTTACTCATTTTGCGTGTTTGGCTTTTAGTTATTGGTAGTAATATCGGACAATAATGAAATTTACTGGCACTTAGTAGATATTTCTGAATGAAGAATGACTATATAATGTTTTACTACGCTGTTCCTAGTAAATAATGCACTACACTTATTTTGGGTCATCTAAATCAAGGTAGTTGTTGTCAAATTGCTGCCTGGTGAAAGTTATCTAGCACTGTCAGTCTGTCACCCTCTGGACTGTAGATAAGGAAGGGATATCTTGCTTGGTTTAGCTGCTGTGACATAAGAATAATGACGATGGATAATGCAGATAGATATATTTGATTTAAGATATTCGCTAAATTACTTGCTTAAATTTATGTTTTGATTCGGGATGAAGTTATTACCTTTGATTAACTATGCAAGCTTGAAGGCGCATTAAACTCACACTTGTTCAACCTCATGAGCATACTTATTTTGTTACCATGTTTATTGAAGATCCTGTAATACAGGAGACTGTGCGACACGTAGGACACATTTCTTTTGTTAGCAGACACCTAGGTGATAGTCCAATTATGTGAAACCTTAAGTCTAAGAATTGGCCCTATCCTACTGGTAAAATAGTATACTTCAAGGGGTCTAGTGCAATTACGTGAGGTAGCAGCTCTGTATAGATTTTTTTTGACTTAACGAAATATGTACCATATATCAATTTGAGGGACCAAGTGACTTTTTGGTTCACTTACATTTGTAGGATATTAGTCCTACGTGGTTGTATTAGGGTTTTGTGATGTGTACGAGAGAATTCTAGGTAAGGAGGCGTTACACGAACCACCAAAGATTAATAGAGAAGAGGAGTGAAAGCAATGGACTAGTTAGCTAGGAGAGGGCAAGTATTGAGGATGAACATGAGGGAGAATGTTGATTCTCTTGTAGTTGTCTTGTCAAATGGGCTAGGCCATCTATATATACTATTCCCTTTTTACTAAGTTCACCCACAATCTCTCCTTTAAAGCTTAACTAGGCCACGTGTCGCGGTTGGTCCACGTGGCAATTCCATTACCCAATCCTCCAATCCACTACTCCTGGTGATTCCCAGTTGATTTGAGGCTATCCCACGGAACTTGTCCAATCACGTGGGAAAGTGGTTGAGGTACACGTGCAAGACACGTGCACTATATCTACGGAATATAGGTATCCTACAACATTTTATTATTTTCATACTAATTATAGTATACGAAACGACCGGTCTCAATCACTAGGCCACATTAGTGATATATTTGGGTTATTTACACCATTCTCTCTCTATATGCAAAGTCACGGATAACTAACACACACTTCATTGATGTAGTTGAATTATCACTTTGCTAACACCCATTTAGTGCTTCAATTGAGTACTCACTTTCAATCCATATGCTCTTATCATGAGCAATTTATGTTCTTGTGCCTTTCTTGTATGATATACTCTACTTCTTTGAATAAAATCTATTTTATTAGAAAAAGTGTTTACATTCAATAATCATATGACATTTGCAAATACAAATCTTTCCATCATTAAGGATAGAGAAGAGTTTAATAATTGGAGAAAGAGTGATGAAGTATTTGGTCTAAAGATGTGAACTTTTATTTTTTATTCTTGCATATAACGTCCGAATACCAATTATTTTAAGCCGCTATATTTATGCTCATTGTTACAAAATGAACTCTATATACCAAGGAGAATCACATGGAAGGAGAAAGAAGACAAGATCTTAACTCTTCGTTAATGATCCCCTTGTTTTGAAAAGTTTATGAGTTAAAATTGATGATTTAATTCAAACACTGAGGTGGATGCCTTTAAGATGATAATCAACTTGTAATATAATGTGGGAACTGCAGCTATATTAAAATGACTTTTAGCGAAGCAAAGAAATTGAATCTTCGATTTTTGGGGATAGAGAAATGGGAGAAACATGCCAAAGATCATTTTAGAAATGGACCAACTAGAGGTGATATATAGTTCTTATGCTAGTGAATAAGGAAAGGTCCAAACTTGCACAAATTAAGAATAATCTAAAATAAATCGTATGGAAGATCCTAAAATTGCAACATCATATCAAGAAGAGTATTACTTTATTTCTTCTTTTATGATAATAGTAACACAAAAAAGAAACGTGGTCTTATTAATTGAGCTGATAAGTTCAACTATTAGTTAATGGTCTCATGGCTTCAATTTAAAAGCAGATTCAGTTAAAAGTATGTTTCAAAAACTCTGAGGTGGGTGTCTTAAGGTGAAGATGAACCCGTATTATGATGTAGGGAGTGCGGCCATATGAAAATGACTTTTTGCCTCTCTAAAACAAAGAAACAGACATCTCCAGTTTTTAGGATAGAGGAAACATAGCAAACAATACCAAAGATCATTATTGAAAAATGGATTGGCTAGATATGATGGTTTCTTTTGGCTCCAGGAATCAATCTCATTCTTTTAAGGTACAGATATACTAACAGGAAAATAGATGGGATCATTAGCGTTTGAGCTAGTGAGAAGGAAACATATTACTAATGTAATTTGTTCTCATAAAAAAGACAATATAAAAAACATACTGCTGTAATTTGTGAATGCACCCCAACTTGGATTGTTATAGGTATGTATGAGTTTTTCCATGACAAGATACGAATGAAGATGATTCAAAAAATACTAAGGCAAATAAGTGTAGGTGAGACTTCGATCATCATGTTGGAAATTACTGCAACAATTATCTGGTGTTGGGGCATTTGTAGGATATGGATTTGAAGAAGTTCTTAATGGTGAAAATCTACCGCAATTTATTGGTAACCTAATCTAATGATAGCATGTGCATGCTTCGAAAATGGGGAACTATACATGTTGCCATTCATAATCTATACTCCCTCCGTCCCTCTTTAATCTACAAAATTTGCCATTTTGGTTGTCCCACTTTAATCTACAAAGTCCCAAAAAGGAAATGTTTAAATACTTTTAAAATAATGGGACCCACTTGTCTCACTCACAACAACTATCCACTTACTATTCTCTACCCCACTTTCTCTCTCCCACTCAACTATCCACACTCACAATACATCAACTTTTTCACTTTTTCCCTTAAATAATGTGCCCAACCCAAAATTTGTAAGTTAAAGAGGGATGGAGGGAGTAGATAACAAACCCTTGTCTTACTTTTCATTGGACTTTTTGTTATTTAAGTTTGATAGTAGATTGACTAGCATGCAATATTGTAACGTCATTTGAGAAGAATTTGACCTTGTAAGACAAAATCATTGTTTTAAATAAATGAATTGAAATGCAACAACATATATAGCAGAGACAGAATCCCAGGTCTAATGATCAAGTTTATGTTTAACAAACTTTTTTTAAAGATAGCTTATGAATATGAAGTATTTGTCATAGATGAAAATACTAATGAATTTTAATCAGTTTTATTAAAAATGAAAATCAAGCGAGATCCGTGTAACAAATGTCAGAGAACTCGGAATGGAGTGGTGGAAAAGTAATTTCCAAACACATTTGATGAAAATGGAAGCCGTGATCAAGCAAGCAAAACTACATCCATAGAAAGTTTGACTTGTCGTGACTCTTTTCGGGGTTGAGCCTTGAGGATTATTCCTGTTCTTTTGTTGAGCACTTCAGTCTGAGAAGATCGGAATGGAGAAACTGAAAGTAGAAAAGTTTTTCCTGTTCTGGGTCTTAGCTGTTCTTTGATTAATATACACTTGTATCTTTCTTTTACCATTCATATTCATTATGATGCTACTTATTACAGGAATTACTGTAGCTTATACTGCTCCAGCAAGACATGGATGCCTGCAAGTAGTTGAGAATGAATATTGTGCTTCAAGAAGAGGTATTTACTAGTATATTTGGTTTCTGGATTTGTTTAAACAGGAATTTTTCTTTTCTTTGATTTTTTTATTATTATTTTTTTCCATCTTTTGTCTCACAATGACGTATGACGATTCATGTTAGCCGACCCCAAATTATGGGACTAAGGCTTTGTTGTCGTTACTTATAAGGTAGAGAAATAGAGAGAAAAATATGGGATCAAGAATAAAGAAATTTAAAACCACAGAAAGCAACAGGGACAATAAAACCAACCGTGCATGTGAACATTGCCTCAGAATTTTGTTTGTTACTCATTTTGGGCGATTTTTCCTGAAATTGTCATATGTTGTTGTAACAGTTTTACACTTATACCTCTAGGGTGTGTCTCGCTCATTTTTCGTAGTTCGCCTTTTATTGTTTTTTTGCTCATGACAATGTCTCTATTGGGGTTTTCAAGTGTTTGTGGTCTGGATTTAGGAAGAAGTCTGGACTTTGTGAAACAGCTGGCAGCTCCTTCATGCCTATGTGAAGCATTTGATGATAGGCCAGCTGTGTTTTTGGGCTTAGGGTCCTTGTAGACTGAATGCCAAGTCATCAGTCGATCTTTGTATCAGTATTGTTTGGACGAGTTGGGGTATGTTTCTTATATACTTCGGTGACACCTTAGGTAGTCTTTAAGTTTGGTGTGCCTTTATTTCTAAGATAGCTGTCGAACGATGCGAACAATATTCTTATGGGTAGCAATCATTTGCGATTAAGTTATGGTAGTGTTCAGTTTTCACGGAAAAGAGGGATTCATTTCCTTTTTGGAGTTCCTACAGAATACTCCCTCCGTCCCCTAAATGAATGTCCGAATTTCAAATCAAGAGACATCTGAAAATCTCTACTTTTTATCAAAATTTTGTGACAAGGATTCATATACTCCCTCCGTCCCCGCTCACTTGACACTTATTTCCATTTTGGGCTGTCCCAGCTCACTTGACACTTCCCAAAATAGCATACTTTTTATAATTTTATAATCACTCTACCCCAGCACTCATTATCTCTCTTCATTTTCCACCACTCAATTTATTCAATCAACACTACTATTTACCCCACTCATTCTCTCTCTTCATTTTCTACCACACATTTTCCTTATTTTATTCATTCTCCTTAATTATTGTGCCCACCTCATGGGTGTCAATTGAGGTGGGACGGAGGGAGTATATTCTTGTAATCTTCTTTCCAAACATTTAGTTTTTCATGTAGAAAAGGACTAGTGAAAAAAATTCGAAAAAAAAAAACATTTAGAGACAAAGTTATTTTCAAAAAAGACATTCATTTTGGGACAAAAAATTCTTGAAAATGGACATTCATTTAGGGACAGAGGGAGTAGTAATATTGGGATTCATTTCCTTCGGTCATCTGAATATATTTGCGGAAAGCTTTTTAGGGTATCATGATGTATTCACCTCAAAAGTAAATGAAATCCTTCCCGTTTCCTTGCGTGATTGATTGGTTTTGTCTAGTAGGATGCACATTTATTCTCGATGGTAATGGTACGCCCTCATGCATAGATTGATACGGGCATGTGTCTAGTGTTTTCTTGGTGTTACATACCCCCACATTAGTTTATGTGACTCATATCAAGGCCGCTCTCCTAGTGATTAGTATTGGGCCAGTCGTCAGTTTTCTCCCTCTACAATCAGAAAGTTTATATGACAGTAGCAAGTTTGTAAAGTTCTAACTAAACTGATACGGAGTATCATCTTTTTTTCCTCCTTCTGTTCGTAGTTTCGTACCAATAAGTCGAGGTTTGAAAAGTCTAAAAATAAACGGTCATAGCAGTATTACTTCTTTTCGTAATCGGTAATAGTCTCATTAATACTTGAGTCTATTCAAAACACATACAGAGTATCTCACAAGAGGAGGTTAAAGTTGAAAGCCTATGTAGATTAAAGCATGTTTCATCAATGTGAAATATTTGAGCGAAACATCTCAAATGGAATACTTGTCTACTTGTCGGATGTTGTTGCCTTTCCAATTCCTCTTCATCAGAGAAGTTAATACTCCCTCCGTCCCGAAATGATCTTCACATTTGACTATTCAAAATGTTTAAGGTTATGAACACTTGCTTCACTAGCTATGTTGTGTTTATGAACATTTAAGCCTAACTTGTAGAAATGAGAAGAACTTTTTGAGACACTAAAAATGGGCAATTGAGAAGATCATTTCGGGACAGAGGGAGTATCGCATAATTTTGACAACTTTTTCCTGTCCTGTTTCTTATAAATCTCATTTCATATATTTGCAGGAGGGGTCCGCTGCTTATCCATTTTAAACATTATATTTGCCATAACTTTCGGTCTTCTCGCACTCTTTCTTGGGTCAACCCTCCTAACACTAGGAAGCAGCTGTGCCGTTCCCTTATTTTGGTGCTATGAAATTGCATCATGGGGACTAGTAACTCTATACGGAGGAACCGCATTCTTCCTAAGACGGAGAGCAGCTGCAATTCTCGATGAGAGCGATTTTGGTGGTAGAAATCAAGGTGTGGAAATGTTGGAAGCGAACCCTTTAGAAGTCACACCAGATATGGAGAGACGTGTTACTGAAGGCTTTAAGACATGGGTGGGTATGTCATACCTGTCGTCTGACGAGGAGGATGATAATCCTGACGACTATTTGGAAGTAACTCATCTGTCTCGTACCAATTCTAGCAGGCAAAGAGGCTGACTTCGTTATTCTCATTAAGTTTTCTAATCCCTTGGTTAAGTATTGAAGCGGAAAGAGCCTCGTGAATTACGAAACTAACACTCTGACAAATGCTTGTTGAGATTCAATTGATGAGGTAGTAACCAACATGTCCCACTGACGAGGAATTTTTTAAGGAGAGGCCTGACTCGATACCGTGGTTGGTAAGAAAAAGTTGTTTTGTACTTGGGATTTCTTTGTGCATGAATATGGAAAAACAGTTGAGATCTTTTGTACCACTTTGTATAGCACATCCTATACCATAAGCAATTCAATGGTTTACATATTTGGATGACATCAGCCATACTAACCGCGAGCTGTTGGATCACTAGTGATACAAAATGTGGTACACAAAGTGATAAAAAAGAGTCGGACTACTAGAAAAGAACACCTGTTGGTGGAGCGTTTGTACTTGATATAACTGAAAATAGCGCGTAAACTAATGATTCGATCTCTCAGTTACTTAGTTTTGTGGTATATACTGGCATGGCCTGTTGAAGGAAGATTGTAATGCTAACTTGCAGCTCAGTATTAAAAGCAGCCTGAAATGAAATTTATCAGTTGAAGGTCATTGCATGAGAAAAGGTGCACCAAACTGTTTTTTTTTTTTTTTTTTTTTTTTTTTTTTTTTTTTTTGGGGTTGGGTTGGGTTGGGGGGGGGGGGGGGTTGGGTTGTGATTCAGAGCACTCTAAATATTACCTAGTTGTACTTTTTTTTTGAATAAACTCCATTATATTTATATAATAAAATATGGCTTGGGGCCAATAAAGTTTTGATACACATTCCTAGCAGCAGTCGCATTATCATGCGCATATTTAACTACAGATCTACTAACCTTACATATACTGAAAAAACTACAATTACAAATTAAGCTATTTATATCTAGGAGGACCGAGTCATGTTCAAAGCTTGGAATTTGTTCCCCTTTGATGTATGAGCATGTTATTGCAGAGTCTGTGAGGACTGTAATCTTCATAAAGTTGTGCTTTGTTGCCCATTTCAGGCCTTCAAGGATAGCCATGCATTCTGTTTGTATGCTCGATGGAGCATTGCAGGATTTGCCGCAACTTACTGTCCTCCCATTTCTTCTGTCCCATAGTTCCCAACCTAAACCAGCATGCCTGGCATTTTGTACCTCGACTTTTCTATTGTCAGATTCAGATTGTACTGCAAAAAATATTCTCTCTTGGGGAACTTGAGGTATTACTCTTTTGAGTGTCTCATTGTTATAGACTACTCCCTCCATCCCTCTTTAACTTACAAAAAATGAGTTTGACACATTAATTAAGGAAAAAGTGAAAAATATGATGTGTTGTGAGTGTAGATGGTTTGGTGGGAGAGAGAAAGTGAGATGAAGAATAGTTAGTGGATGGTTGCTGTGAGTATGACAAATGGGTCTCACTATTTTAAAAGTATTAAAACATTTTCATTTTAGGATTTTGTAAGTTAAAATGGGACAACCAAATGAGTAATTTTTATAGATTAAAGAGGGACGGAGGGAATATATATTTTCAACAATGGAAAGTTAATAATACTTATTTAACCACAACGAAAAGTATAGTACTTATTTATTTAGTGGGAGTCATTTTCATACTATCAACAATTCACATACTTTAATCGGTAGCTCACTTTTTCTCATCTATTCGTTTCTTATACTATAACACCGACTTCACGCTGATGAGACTTGTCTTTGGTGGCATAAGGCTTAGGCCTCCCTTTGAGAGGTTCCAAATTCGAATCTAGAACGTCTATAAACAATTTTTAGAGCATCATATCATGTAGAGCAAGGCTAGGTCGACACTAGTTTGAATAAATGTGTATAGGCCGGATACATCCGGATTTATCCAAATGTGCTCATCAGCGCCTGTCCTTGAGATATGACACATTAGCTCGCTTACCCTGTCAATGTGCCTACTGCAAGGCTACCACTTGTCCACTCATAGTCAACCTGGGTCATCATAAAGGAAACATTTACTCCATCTGTCTTTGAAAGTTAATCTCTCATTTTTCGTGGTTACTACATGAAAAACAACAATTTTTTGAATCTTAAAATGGGACGGAGGAGGTAGTACATTATTTATCATGAGTTTGAGGAAATATGACAGGCCTAAACCAAGGAAAGCCCAATCCAGTAAGCTAACAAACAAGCCCAACAACTAATTAATCTTTCATCTAGGCCCATAACGTTATGGCATAACTCTAACCTCTCCACCACCATCAATGGCGGCTCCGTACGACTACGAAGACCGTTACCCGTCGCAACAACCGGACGGCGCCGTATACGACCCGAACTTCGTCCCGGACTCCGTCAAATCGTTTGTCGTCCACCTCTACCGTCACATCCGGGAGAAAAATGTGTACGAGATCCACCAAATGTACGAAACCTCGTTTCAAACCCTAAGTGACCGCATGTTTAAAGACACTCTATGGCCTTCCGTCGAACAATGATCATGTCTTCTGCTTGCTCTACCGTGAAATGTGGTACCGCCATTTGTACGCCAGGTTGCAGCCCACGCTCAAGCAGAGGATCGATTCTTGGGATAATTACTGCAGTCTGTTTCAGGTAGGCTTGTTTTGTTAATTCTATTGTTATTACTCCCTCCGTCCCACCCGTCCGGGTCTAACGTTCTTAGTTTGACTTAGTTTGACTTTGGGCAAATTTGGGTCAAACATAGTAGCGTGTGGTAGATATAATTGTCCATAGAGCAAGTGAGTGAAAAGTAGATAAGTGATGGTTTTTTGTAATATATGAACTTTAAGGACAATTGTCCAAAATTCATACTTTTTCATTTAAGGAATAAAGTTACTAAGAAACTTAAACTGGGATATACCAAAAAGGAAAGTAAGAACCTTAAACTGGGACGGAAGGAGTATCTTTTTTGATGATATGAGTCGGTTGATTTTTGAGAATACGTGTTTTGATTATGTGCATATTGCTTGTTTTTGTATTGAAGTTGATTAGTATTTATGTTAATGTAGATGCCCTTCCGGCTCGAACTAGTTTCTCTAACTGAGAATTTTCTAGCTCATGGTGTACACATTATAGAATTGCAAGGGAAACCTGATAATACAGTAATTATGAAAGGTGAATGCAGGGAATTTAAACAAAAAAAATGACGCTTTTGGCGAAAAGAAAGTTTGTAATTGTGATTCTCTAAGGCAATGCCAAAGCTCTAAGGGCGTTGACGTAACGGGGGATATTTGGATGGATTACATGGCCTACCAAAGACAATATTCTTTATGGTGGTAGGTACTTAACAAGAACTTTGGGGGTATATTGGGTATATCTGTAAGCGGAGCTGGTAAAAGCAAGCTCGGGTCGTGTACTCGAGTCTCTTTGTTATGGAACTCGAGTCAAGTTGAAGTGGGCTGCGAAATAGCCTGCGGAACTTGACCACAGTGACTGCATGCTAGTCCCTCACGTTATACCAGTTCGATCTGGGTAGATAAGATAGAAGAGAGATTGAGAGAAAGAGAAATGAGGAGGGAGAAATGTAAATGATTAACCAAATGTGGAGTTTCTAGCAGTAGATCATCTTGGGAAGTAGTTGTGGGGGGTTGTGAGAAATGCTTACCGAACCCTCAATTTTGGGGCGGATCAAGCTCAGGTTCGGGGATCAGATTTGGGCTGAATGGGCCACACTGGTTCTAGACTCTTTAACCAAAATCCAAAGAACCTTTTAATAGTGGGCCATATACACCTTTTCCGGTTAACCGTAAATATATAACAACCTAATCTAACCTAAAGGTTTTGAAGTCTGAATGCGTGCCACTCCACCTTTTTAGAGAGAAGCTACTATGGTGGGTGCAGAAGAGGACCAACCCAAGTTACGAATTCGACGCCGAGATGTCGGGCTATGAAGTATGGAATATGAACCGGGCCGTGGGCTGGCATAACAGATGTCGGTCATGCCCGGCCCACCTCGTCCATCCAAGAGAGCTCAAAGCTACTGCTGAATCAGACCCATTAAGTACGGGTGACCAAACAGAGTTGCCTTTTTCCGGTCGATCTCGAGTCGGGTCTCAAGTAGCTGGGTTTTATAGTTCTACTCTGGTGTGCTTGTTAACAATTTTGCATGAGAAAAAACTTGTATCCTACTTTTTTTTTTTTTTTTTTTTTCAGATATGAGGTGCAAAGCTAGAACATATTACAACTGGAAGCGCTTTGGGTTAAAACAACTTTTTGAACTTTCCCAAAGGGAAAATGTGACTTTTTGACCAGAATAGAGGGAGTAGTGTCATTTATTTTGGCAAACCTATAAGCTTCTGGCCTGTTTAGTGCTTTTGCAAAGGTAACGGGTCTCGGTCTTAATGAGCATATTACCAGGAGGACTATAATTATATAAACTGTACATGAGAAGAAGCACTTGTCTGCTCAAGATATCCTCTTTTAGGAGCTTGGAAAGCAAAACATTTATTATATATCGACATGGCAGTACTCACTATTCACGGTGGCTGCTCAAGCTATCTTTGCCCCATATCCCTAGTTTCTCTTGTATCTGTGTGGGATCAACCCAAATTTATCTTTATCTAGGTAGATTTTGGCTAATTTTTCTTTCTTTGCCACTGTGGCATTTATTTCATTCAATCACATGTATGTTTTTGAACTTTATACTTTATAAAATTTGGATTTCAGAAATTTGTGACAAAACATTACTCTGAAAAAAAAGAAGAGAAAGTCTCTATCCTTATATGTATATGTGTTTTATCCTTGCGTACTTTTAAAGTCAGCTTTGGCAAGTCTTTTTGCAGTGCATTACGCACCCATTACTATCTTTTCTATATTTAACTTGATATTCAATTTTAGTTGCTGGCAGGTGGTGTTGCATGGGGTGGTGAATATGCAGTTACCGAACCAGTGGTTGTGGGACATGGTTGATGAATTTTGTGTATCAGTATCAGTCATTTTGTCAATACCGGGCTAAAATGAAGACCAAGACAGAGCAATTGCTCTATTGAGGCAGTTTGATCAGGTAAAAACAGTGGCTTATGAATGGAGGATCACAATTTTACAGCCAAAAACTTATGCGGAAATGGCTAGTTGGTAGGGTGTTTTTGACAGCCAAAACAGTTTGTGGAAATGGCTAGTTGTTAACTGTCCCCGTATGCTTATCACCATGTTTTTTTTCTTGCTTTGATATGTGATTGGATTTCTAGAGGGACCATTGTTCTCGAGCTAAAAAATACAAGACTTGAAAAATTGATTAAAATTACAGATAAGAGTTGAGATTGTGTCTGATGAGTTTTATCACTTGTGGTTATTGTCCTTGGTATGTGGTGATTAAGGACTGTTGAACCGGAGAACATATGTGGTTTAATACGGTTTACACATGGTACTAGCTGCGTTTGTTCATTAGTCTTTAATGTGGGTGGCATAAGTGTATCTCACCATTATTTCCAGTATACTATATATTATCTGGAGATCATATGATTTTGCTTCCTAGGTTATCTTTAAGTATTATTTCACTGGAGATAATTCCCCCCCACCCCTTTTTTTTTTTTTTCAGGCATGGAATGTTAATGGTGTGCTCAATTTCCTGCAAGCATTAGTGGAGAAATCTACTATCATTCAGATCTTGGAACAGGAGAAAGAAGGCCTTGTACAGTTTACAGCTACTGATGGGTATGATTATAATGGTGGAAGTAATGTATTGAAGGTCTTGGGTTATTTCAGCATGGTTGGCTTGCTAAGAGTCCATTGGTTATTGGGTGATTATCAAACCGGCCTCAAGTGCTTACTTCTGATTGACATAACTCAGCATGGGGTCTACACCAGTGTTATAGGCGGTCATATCACCACAATATATCATTTTGGATTTGCAAATCTTATGTTGCGGAGGTATTTTATTCTATCATTTGTTTATCTCAACTTGTTTCTTTTTGGTGGAAATTATTTGTTTTCTAACTTAATAGGCGAAAGTACTTGCCACATTTTTTCCTCTTTCTTCTCGGTATTTAGAATAATACTCTATGCTAATTCTTTGTAATCCATGTTAATTGTCCTTCCACAATTCTGTACTCAATCCGTCCCATAACAATGTGCTTAAACTTCCCTTTTGGGCGTCCCATTGATAAGTCTCATTTTCCTAAAATGGAAAATTTATATATTTCCTTGTTCAATGGGCCCACTTGTCATACTCATAACAACTATCCAGTACTATTCCCTACCCCACTTTCTCTCTCTTCGTTCACTTTACATACTCACAACAACTGCCCACTACTATTCTCCCTTAATTCCCGTGGACACCTCATTTTGTGCACATTGTTATGGGACGGAGGCAGTGGCGGATCTACACTAAAACATTTGGTGTTGCCTACTTTTTGCGAGAAAAAAAAGACTGTGAAACTGCCCCCGTTTTTTTTTTATAGTGTACTCTGGTATTAGTGCTTAAAGACGAAAGTTACCCTTCAAGTGTGACAACTCAAAAAGGAATATCAACCTTCAACCTTTTCAAGTGGGACGGAGGTAGTAAAATACTTAGGCAATTTACCCTAAGTAAAATTTTGGGAATTATTGGAAAATGTCGATGCTCAATTCTAAAAATAGCTAGTAAAGAAAAAATCATTCACACAATTATAGTTGATAAATCAACAAAATAGAAATAAAAATGATGAGCAAATTTAAAAACATAAGTGGTCAAGATTTTTTTTTTTTTTTTTTTTTGAATTTGAACAAGAAAGCTTATGTCATGAACAACTACAAAATTTTATATTAATGTCAGTTAAAGTGATGGTTAAGATTTTTTTTAACTTTTTTTTTTACATTGATGTTTTTAAAAAGAAAATCATAGTAGAGGGAAAAAATATTTTTAAGTGGTATCAAAAGAATTTACAAAAACTTTGAAGAAAGCTCACCTATTAGAGTTTAAACAAAAAAAAAATTGGAAACTATTTGCAACTAGTGCAATTTGAACCCATGTCACTTGGCAAAAAAAAAACATCTCAACCAACTAAGCTACCTAAAGATTATGTAAACTAGGCGCCCAGTTATGAAGTTATTTACTCAAAATGTAAATTTTTTTTTTTTTTTTTTTACCATTGCCTGGGCAATGGTAGGCACACTAGTAGATCCGCCCCTGGACGGAGGAAGTATATGCTTTTCTTTTGACATTTTCCTTTCTCATAAAAGATTAATGTGAAAATCATATGAAAACGTATATCTATATCTCTTGTGTAATACACCAAATCACATATTTATCACTGCCATTTAATGCTACGTATTGTTTAGTTAGCTGCCTTATGTTTAATTCTCTTATAGGTATGTGGAGGCCATCCATGAATTCAACAAAATTCTTTTGTATATATACAAGACCAAACAGTATCACCAGAAATCGTCACAGTACGAGCAGATACTAAAGAAGAATGAGCAGATGTATGCTTTACTCGCAATATTGCTTTCTCTTTGCCCCCAAGTGAAGCTTGTGGAGGAAACTGTGAATTCTCAACTTAGGGAAAAGTATGGTGACAAAACGACGAAAATGCAGAGATATGATGATGAAGCATTTGGCCTCTATGATGAGCTCTTTTCATATGCATGTCCAAAGTTTATTACTCCCTCCGCCCAAACTATGATGAGCCTCTTGTAAATTACAACCAGGTATGGATTCTTTCATTAATAATGCATGTTCATGTCATTGACGTCGTCATATCCTCTCTGCCGTCACCTGAACTCACTTGTGTTTTCTTTTGTTTGTAATTTTTTAATAATTTTAATTTTAATATTTGACTAGTCATTAGCATAAGGAACACTATCCTTTTCCCTTGCTGAAAGATATTTTAGTAGTACAATCTTTATTAAGTAAATTAGTTGATTCAAATGGTGACCCCAATATGTACCGAAATCATATAAAAATTTCATTTGCTAAAATGGCCACAGTTCCCTTTATTCACCTAGTTAACTGTTCTTAAGTCATCCCCTAAGTGCATTAGTTTCTATTATTTTTTCTTTTTGTTCACTTTTTGCTAAATAAAACCAATTATCTCTCTCTCTCTCTCTCTCACACACACACACACACACACACACACACACACACATACACACACTCCATTCTCTTCTGACGGACATATATATTGCTGGTTTCTTCTTGCAGGATGCCTACAGGCTTCAGTTAAAGCTTTTCCTTTATGTAGTGAAGCAGCAGCAATTGTTGTCTAGTGTCCGTACCTTCTTGAAAGTTTATTCAACTATTTCTCCGGGGAAGCTCGCAACCTACATGGAAGTTGATGAACCCACTTTAAGGTTAGGCACGAAAACAATTTGTACTGGCTTGAGTTTCTTATTTTATGATTATAACATTGTCTAAGCTGTTTTCTTGGGCTAATTTTTAACAGGACAATCTTAATGACATACAAGCACAAAACGCACTCTGTTGGTGCTGATGGAAAAATCATCTCAAATGCAGATATTGATTTCTACATTAATGATGTACGTATATACTTTCTGTTTGTACTTCATCTTTCCTGTTTCTATTACAATAACGTAGACTAATAATTGATACTTCAGCAAAATGAACATGAGACTGTGTTGGATTGTGATGGCTGGTGTGTAATAATCTTAGAATTCACAAGACTAAAACAAATAGGAATTTCAAACCACAAAATCCAACCCAAACCCTAAGCCCCGCCCGCGCCAAACCCTAGGTCCGGCCGGGTCAGTGCTTAGGTCCGGTCGGACCTCTGACGAAAAATTAAAAAAAAAATTAATTCAAAATTTATCTCAAAATTATTTTTCCCCGAGTCAATTAGGATTTGGTGTTCTTGGTTATCCAATCACCATGATCATCAAAACCTTGAATAAACCATTTATTCATGAATCTCTAGATTCTCAAAACTTTGATCCAATCAAAAATTGATAACCCAAACAATTTTAAATCCACCATAATTTTTATTGCGATTAAAGTTACAAAAGAATAAACCACATAAAACGCATGGATCACATAAACATCATAATTCCAATATTCAAATCATGCTAGGCACATAAACAATTTATATACATACAACATGATTGTGTATTGAAATAATCAACATGAACGGGGCTCTGATACCACTGTTGGGTTTCCTATCATAATGCGCAGCGGAATAAAACATTTAAAATTTCCATGGAAACCCAAAGCCCATAGACCCATTCATATGATTAAATCAAATACTTTCATAATGAATACTAGAATACTAACCCTTGAAGCCTTTGATTAACAACCTTGATTCTTGGTGGAACTTTGAAACTTGATCACGAACAAAAGCAAGAACACGAACTATGGACGTGATAAGCTTCACCCTCTATTGGTATCCACACCTCGAACGAATATCAAGAACGCTTCTTGATCTTGGTTGCTAGACCAAATTGTGAAACACGCTTTCACAATTGTTTTAGAACTATATGGAATTTTATGTGATGTTCTTGTTCTTCAATCTAAGGATCTTAGAACAAGAAATAACTCTCTCAAACTCTTTGGAGGCTCACAATATGCATAGGACTGATTAGGGCAACTAGAGGGGTTAATTATACTTGTTTCTCCTATTCCAAATAGGTAACAAGTGGTCAAAACCGCAAGAAATCGGATTAAGAAAGTCCCAGGCTGAAACCGACAAGGTTCGCCCGGGTCTTATAGGAGGTCCGGCCGGGTCCTATACAAGGTCCGACCGGGTCCTTGCATAGGTCCGACCGGACCCTCCAGTTTTTCCGGTTTTCTTGTTTTCTCCTCTAAATTCCTAAAATCCTTCAAAGGCCATTCAACCCAAATTCCAATTAAGTCCTTTAGGATTCGTTCTAATTGTGTGTGACCCTATATGATTGCACTAAGTTGGTAATGGGTTTAAACATAAACCCATAAGATATGATTAGGTTCTAGCAAACCGTCATACCTACCCAAATAGTGTAACTATATACAAGTTCATATTCCTTTATAAAACATGTCACAATCCCTTTGTCCACGATGTCATTGAACACAAGTCATGGTCATTGAGTCAACTTGTATTTGTTCAATGCTTTCTCGATTCCGAATATGTTGATAATCCAAATGACATTGATCCAATCAATTCTTTTGAGTTTGGCCAAACATTTCATCAACATCATTCTACGAGGGGCCCAAGCTTGACATCTCTCCGAAGAGGGACAAATCCATTGAGCTTATTATTCTTCCCTACGTGAATCCGATCATGCCAGTCATACCTGTGAGCGCGCGCCCATTTTTCGGGGGTCGGTTTCGTGCCCGGCCTCCGGTTGTTTGCAAGGACTTGTTTGTTGCTCGATTGTTGTGAGTCGCCACCATGTTTAACGGAACACGGACCGTGAGATTCTTGAGTTCGGGGGTTAAGTTATGGATTGGGAAGGTCAAGGAACACCCAATCCACCCGATCTAGGATCGGTCTTGCTTACGAAATCATCATCAAAATCATGCATTCATGTACCAAGGAAACGAAACAAATAAATAATTTCTTATTTATTTGGAATGTCGGATCATGTGCTTCGAGACCATCTCCATGAATTGGAGAGGCTCTAGGCTGATCCTTTTAATAGAATCACACTAATTCAAAGCAAAGAAAGAGATGAGAAGAGAGGAAAACAAAGGGATTACTTAAGCGTTCTTCAAGAATCCTATGGATGGCCTTGACTAAAGGCCTTGCTGATCCGACGAACTTGGCTTGAATGGTGTTATAAAGGTCTGAATTTCGTGGGTAAGGGAGAGAGGCTGATTATGGGGACCTCCTTGATCAGATCTTGAGCGGTTTTGGGTGAATGACCATTCTAGAGGTTTTTCGATTCAAGAACCTCTATATTTATAAGAGTTCTTGACCTAGGGTTAAGGCCAAGGAGGTAAGTTTCGATGGGAATCAAAGACTTGATTTCCAATGAGGTATTTTTGGACTCTAGGATCGCTCATTAGTTTTTTCCCGGATTGCTCGAGTGTTCGCTAAGAAACGGGGTTGAAACCAACAAGGAAACTGACCAAAACCCGACTGTCGAGGGGGATGTCTCGTACGAGACATCCAATGTCTCGTACGAGGCATCTTGTGGTTGAATTACAATTTGCCCTCCTGCAGCAGTTTGAATGTTCATTTTGGCCCCCAACTAACGGAGTCAGTCAAAAACTTAACGAAACATGTCAAACTTAACGAGTTTCGACCCAAATCAAAGGCGAGATACAGAACTAGTGTGATTATAAAAGAACATTCAAAATGGGGTGTCTACAGAGCCCCTCGGCGACGATACTTATGAAAGAAGTAACGTCGTCGATAGAAAAGACACCATTTAGAACTTTTGGTATGGTCGTGCTGAAAAGCTGCCTACGTATTCCTTGGAAGGAAATCAGACCAAACGTAGTTCGACTCCGAAAATACGCAAAAACGGGGTTTAAGGTATTTTGGAAATCATTTTTTTTTTTAAAACAATACTGCAGTAAGTAAAGTTTAAAGTTTAGAGAGTAACCCATACTGAGGAATCAATGTCCTTGACCCAATTCTGAATATACCCTTTTTGTTGATGACGAACCGTCTCAGTTGCAACTCATACAGAGGAATCAATGTCCTTGACCCAATTCTGAATATGCCCTGTTGTTGATGACGAACCGCCTTCGATTTGGAGACGCCGATCACTCGGACCTTTCTTCTCCTTCCAACGAGAGTGCCTTTCCGTTGAAAAAGTGAATCCTATGCCATTAACTTACGTTTTGATGACAATTATGGGACTCTAGGTTTGGAGACGCCAATTACTCGGACCTTGCTTCTCCTTCCAACGAGACTGCCTTTCCGTTGAAAAAGTGAATCCTATGCCATTAACTTACGTCTTGATGACAATTATGGGACTCTAAGGGGTGTGAATCCTATGTTATTAGCGTACGCCTCGATAACAATTGTGGGATCACTGGTTGTGGAGACACCAATTACTCGGACCTTGCTTCTCCTTCCGACGAGACTGCCTTTCCGTCAGAAAAGTGAATCCTATGCCATTAACTTACGTATTGATGACAATTATGGGATTCTAAAATGGTGGGATCCTGTGTTACTAACTTACGTCTCGGTAACAGTTGTGGGATTCCCGGTTTTGTAAATCCAGATTTGAGAATGTGTTTTGATTATGTGCATATTGCTTGTTTTTATATCGAAATTGATTAGTATTTATGTTAATGTAGATGCTCTTCCGGCTCGAACTAGTTTCTCTATCTGAGAATTTTCTAGCACATATACATGAAGTGTAGCTGGTGTACACATTATACTTTATAGTGTTGAACTGAAAATTTGGATTTCGGAAATTTGTGACAAAACGCTACTCTGAAAAAAGAAGAAGAGAAAAGTCTCTCTCCTTATATGTATATGTGTTTTTCCTTGCGTACTTTTAAAGTCAGATTTGGCAAGTCTTTGTGCAGTTGCATTACGCCCCCATTACTATCCTTTCTATATTTAACTTGATATTCAATTTTGGTTGCTGGCAGGCGGTGTTGCATGGGGTGGTGAATATGCAGTTACCGAACCAGTGGTTGTGGGACATGGTTGATGAATTTGTGTATCAGTATCAGTCATTCTGTCAATACCGGGCTAAAATGAAGACCAAGAGAGAGCAGGAGATTGCTCTATTGAGGCAGTTTGATCAGGTAAAACAGTGACTTATGAATGGAGGATCACATTTTTACAGCCAAAACAGTTTGTGGAAATGGCTAGTTGTTAATTGTCCGTATGCTTATCACCATGTTTTTTCTTGCTTTGATATGTGGTTGGATTTCTAGAGGGACCATTGCTCTCGAGCTAAAGAGTAAAGGACTTGAAAAATTGATTAAAATTACAGATAAGAATTGAGATTGTGTCTGACAAGTTTTATCACTTGTGGTTATTGTCCTTGCTATGTGGTGATTAAGGACTGTTACACTGGAGAACAAATGAGGTTTACTACGGTTTACACATGGTACTAGCCGCGTTGAGTTCATTAGTCTTTAATGTGGGTGACAAGTGTATCTCACCATTATTTCCAGTATACTCCCTCCGTTTCATGTGACTTGAGACCAAAAATTTTGGCACACAAATTAAGGAAAAGACAGAGCAGGAGATTGCTCTATGAGGCAGTTTGATCAGGTAAAACAGTGGCTTATGAATGGAGGATCACATTTTTACAGCCAAAAACTTATGCGGAAATGGCTAGTTGGTAAGGTTGTTTTTGACAGCCAAAATAGTTTGTGGAAAAGGCTAGTTGTTAATTGTCCGTATGCTTATCACCATGTTTTTTCTTGCTTTGATATGTAATTGGATTTCTAGAGGGACCATTGTTCTCGAGCTAAAGAATATAGGACTTGAAAAATTGATTAAAATTACAGATAAGAGTTGAGAGTGTGTCTGACTAGTTTTATGACTTGTGGTTATTGTCCTTGCTATGTGGTGATTAAGGACGGGTACACCGGAGAACATATGTGGTTTAATACGGTTTACACATGGTACTAGCTGCGTTTGTTCATTAGTCTTTGATGTGGGTGGCATAAGTGTATCTCACCATTATTTCCAGTATGTATATTATCTGGAGATCATATGATTTTGCTTCCTAGGTCATCTCTAAGTATTATTTCACTAGAGATAATTTTTCCCCGATTTTTTTTTTCAGGCATGGAATGTTTATGGTGTGCTCAATTTTCTGCAAGCATTAGTGGAGAAATCTACTATCATTCAGATCTTGGAACAGGAGAAAGAAGGCCTTGTACAGTTTACAGCTACTGATGGGTATGATTATAATGGTGGAAGTAATGTGTTGAAGGTCTTGGGTTATTTCAGCATGGTTGGCTTGCTAAGAGTGCATTGTTTATTGGGTGATTATCAAACCGGCCTCAAGTGCTTACTTCCGATTGACACAAGTCAGCAAGGGGTCTACACCAGTGTTATAGGCAGTCATATCACCACAATATATCATTATGGATTTGCAAATCTTATGTTGCGGAGGTATTTTATTCTCTCATTTGTTTATCTTAACTTGTTTCTTTTTGGTGGAAATTATTTGTTTTCTAGCTTAATAGGGAAAAGTACTTGCCACATTTTCCCCTCTTTCTTGTCGGTATTTAGAATAATACTCTATGCTAATTTTTTGTAATCCATGTTAATTGTCCTTCCACAATTCTGTACTCCCTCCGTCCCATAACAATGTGCTCAAACTTCCCTTTTGGACGTCCCATTGATAAGTCTCACTTTCCTAAAATGGAAAATTTATATACTCCCTCCGCCCCACCTCACTTGAGACTTATTTCCATTTTGGTCCGTCCTACTTCACTTGAGACTCCTCAAAATGGTAATCTTTTTATAATTTTATATTCAATCTACCACACCCACTCATTCTCTCTCTTCATTTTCCACCACACAATTCATTCAACCAACCTATATTAACCCCACTCATTATCTCTCTTCATTTTCTACCACACATTTTCCTTATTTTATTCTTTTTCCTTAGTTATTGTGCCCCCTCTTAGGTCTCAAGTGAGGTGGGGCGGAGGGAGTATTTCTTTGTTCAATGGGACCCACTTGTCATACTCACAACAACTATCCATTACTATTTCCTACCCCACTTTATCTCTCTTCCTTCACATTATACTCACAACAACTACACACTACCATTATCCCCTTAATTCCCGTTCACATCTCATTTTGTGCACATTGTTATGGGACGTAGGGAGTATATGTTTTTCTTTTGACATTTTCCTTTCTCATAAAGGATTAATGTAAAATTCATGTGAATGCGTATATATCTCTCGTGTAATTCACTAAATCACAGAGTTATCACTGCCATTACTTTCTATGAACGATTTTTTTTTTTTTTTTGTTCTTGGGTGAGGCAGAAATAAAGTATTGAATGCCCTTCTGAGGCAATCATGACGACAAAGTCTGTGTTGGTAGTAGAAAAGGACAGCAACAGATGTGTAAAACTAGACATGATAGAATAATGGCACTGTTGTTTTTTTATTCTGACGCTCTTTTGCCCAGCTAAGTTACAGTTAGTTATATCATGTTGGTAATGATAACAGGGGTTCCTATTAATGTCCTTGAATCTGATAAACCATTACTGAACTCACTCTTGTTATAACCAGCTCTCTGTTTTTCCAGTCAATGGTCTTATTTGATTCAAGAACATATTTCACATTTTTATGACCACACTATACATTTTATACCACTACATATAGACTGAACAATTTTTTGAGTCTACAAAGAATTCACAAAAAAAAAAAAAAAAAAAAAAAAAATTACCCTTGGTTGACTTCATTCTCTGGAAAATCACATTTCTGTTAGAAGCTCCTGGCACCTTTCTGCATTTGCATGCTGATGCGTTGTTTATAGTTGGCCGACGTCATTTCAAAACTCACTCTCTCATTATAACCAACTCAGTGGTTTCCTAGTGCTTCGAAAATCTGACAATTTTAATAGTTAAACTGGCACTTTAAAAAATGTTTTTCCTAGTGACTGGAAAAACTAATTTTTAGTAAGACTTGTTAACTGAACTTCTCCCAATATTAAATTTCCGGCAACGTTCTTGATCTTACATATTGATCAACTCCAATTAGCTCATTTCAGAAATGATCATAATTACGGGCTCAAATTAACAAAACAACCCCTTAGCTGAGATATGACTAGCCTTCATTCTTTTTCACTTACGGTTGGCTGATGTCATTATTGATGAAACTCACTCTCTCATTATAGCCAGTGTTGGGATTGGCTCAAGTTATAAAATGATCAGCTGCTTTATCTAGTTTGGTCAATCGTCATTATCATTTATCCATGTGGTGAATTTATAATGATGTTTACTATAGGGGCACATACACACATGAAATCACTACGTAGGTACATTTTAAACATTATATTGGATGAACCATAAAATGTTTGCTACAGGGGCTCATACACATGAAATTCTATCTCTCCGCCTCAATTTCACCTAAATTCCCTTTAATCTCTCTCTCCCACCGTCAAGTTCAACAGAAGAGCAATTAAACACAGAGATACAGAAACAAGGAGCTTGTAGTAATAACGTATGAAACATATATACCTCAATTTCCCCAAATTTCTTCTGGTCTTTCACAGCTTGATCTTAACACGGGCCCAAACTCTGATGGGTTCTATCATTGCTGAACACGAACTCTCTAATGTGCAGCTAACACAGTTGAAACATAAGTAGCCCATCAGTCCCAAAATATGGAGAGAAAAAAAACTCGTAGCAAGAAAGTAATAAACACTACAACTATCAATGTTCTAATATTATTATTATCTAACTAAAGCAATAGTATAGTTATTTTGGACACTCTACAAAGGAAAAGGGGACACTTATTTCAAGACTCAGCTAAGATCTGGTTTACTTAGAGTTGGCTTCAAATCAACAATACTTTTCTCGTCAATTATCTTATTTCATTACATAATATAGTTAACACCAGCACAGATAGGAGGGTTAATTTGGAGTGTGCATAAAATTTGTCAAACATCCAAAAAAAAATTAAATAAAAATAAATTTTAATATCCAACACAAAAATCAAAGGTAATTATCTCAGCCAAAGAGAAGCCCAAGAGGGAAAAGTCTGGACTTTAAAGAAAATGCTCAGGATAGAATCCCTTCTTCTTTTCCTGATCATGTTAATATGCACTCAATGTTTCTGTGCTGTAACCGGTGCAGGTGCCTTGGACACGAAAGAATCCGATCATATTGCTCTGCGGATAAAGTCAAAGATTGTCAATGACCCGGAAGGTGCTCTTGACTTGTGAAATAACTCAATAAATTTCTGCCAATGGGATGGTGTAACATGTGGTCAACATCATAGGCGAGTCACCTCATTGGATCTTTATTCCAGGGGATTGGTTGGTTCTTTATCTCCATTTATAGGAAATCTGAGCTTCCCCAGGGTAATAAAGCTTATAATAATACACTCGAAGGTATTATCCCTCCTGAAATCGGTCGTTTATTCAGATTGGAGCTACTCTGTCGAACTGCACCAACCTCAAAAGCCTTTGGCTAAGTTACAATCCTTCCCGACATAGGTTTGAAACTACCTAAACTTCAAATCTTTAATGTATTGGGGCAACCAGTTTACTGGACTCCTTCCCGTCTCATTTTCAAATTGTTCGGAATTGGTACACTTCAATGTAGGAGAAAATAGATTCCATGGAAAAATAGCAATTGATTTCGGAATGATGCCAAACCTCTTAAAACCATATCTATACAACAACTTTTTAGGAAGTAAGGAACCTGACGAAATGAATTGTCCCTAGAGGGAAACAGTTTGACTGGTAATATTCCGAAATCTGTTGGGAACCTAACACTCTTGAACCGACTCACCTTACAAAACAACAGAATAGAGGGTACAATACCTACAACTTTTGGAAATTGCCAAAATTTGATTCTAGAGGACCTTTCTCTAAATAAACTTACTTGCACCATACCAAAAGAACCTCTCGAACTTTCGTCTTTGTCACTATCACTAAATATTTCACGTAACCAATTCTCTGGGTCACTCCACTTGAAATAGGAAAGCTTCATAGATTAAGTGAGTTGGATTTTTCTGAGAAGTGAGAACGAGTTGAGAGGTGATGTCCCAAGCACCATAAGTGGCTGCAAAAGCTTGGAGTATCTTAACCTAGAGGGGAATTTCGTTGAGGGTCTGATACATTTATCATTCAGTTCTTTAACGGGTATCCAGTACCTTGATCTTTACGTAACAACTTCTCTTGACAAATTCTTCTTGATTTATCTTAATTTGTCCTTCAATGACTTTGAGGACAAACTACCAATTAATGGAGTTTTCACAAATGTTACTGTTGTCTCAGTTGCTGGGAACAATAGGCTTTGTAGTGGCTTGCCTGAACTTCAGCTACATAAATGCAGCATCAAAGAAAGGTAAAAAAGGTAAGAAGATGTCACTGGCACTCATCATGCGATTCCAACAATTTGTCTGTTTCTCGGTCTAGCTTTAGCATCGTATTGGTTTTTCATTTGGCAAAAGAGGAGAAGCAAAACAGAATCATCAGGTCTAGTATTGAGACAACCATTCGCCAACAATTCTTATGAAATGCTTCTCAAGGAAACAAATGGGTTCTCTTCACAAAATTTGATGCTTTAGCCGTGTCTTCAAAGGGACCCTTGAAGAGGATGAACCAGCAGTCGCAGTTAAGGTACTAAGCCTTAACCTCCTTGGGGCTTTAAAGAGCTTCATGGCAGAGTTTGAAGCATGGAGAAATATTCGACACCGTAACCTTGTAAATTTTATAAATGTGTGCTCCTCAATTGACTTTCAAGGTAGGGATTTTAAAGCTCTAATTTACGAGTTCATGCCAAATGGGAGTTTGGAAAGTTGGTTACATCCAACAGCATAGACGCAGAACAGAGAGAAAGAGCTATACAAACTAAGCCTTGTTCAAAGAATTAACATTGCCAAAGATATCGCGCATGACATCGATTACCTTCGTCACTGATGTGAAATTCCTACCATACATTGTGATCTGAAGTCGAGAACATTTTAATAGACGGAGATATGGTTGCTCATGTTGGGGCTATTGGGCTTGTCAGGTTTCTCCTTCCTGAAGTTTCAAATATCATGCACAACAGTTCTATAGGGTTAAGAGGAACTATTGGTTACGCGCCTCCAGGTAACGACTCTACTCAATAACCTATTAATGCATGATCAAGGACCATACTTAGAAACGATTGATCTCTACCAAAGCTTTCATTTAATGTTATTCCTTTGACAACTACTCTATTGTACTTGGAATTTTGGCATGGATCTTATATTTTGCACCCATGATTTACAGAGTGTGGTCTTGGGAGTAAGATGTCAACACATGGAGATGTATACTATTATGGTATAATTTTGCGAGAGATGATGACAGGGAAGAGACCCACAGACAGCATGTTCCAGAATGGCCTTAACTTTCATAATTATGCAATAATGGCCTTGCAAGACCGCATCATAGACATTCTAGACCCAATACTTGTGAAGGAAGACGAAATTTGCAAAACAAAGGGTGGAGTGTATGGTTTCACTAGTCAAGATTGGAATTGTTTGTTCTAGACCCTCTATCGTTTTGCAATCTTTCTTTGCTCTCTGCCTTCGGTGCATCAGACAACCAATTAGTTTACGGTACTCCTTTATCGAACTGAACCAACCTTAAACGACTTTGGTTAATACAATTCTCAGAACTTAGGCAACTAATTATTATTAAAATTTCAAATTTCCAAGTCAAAAACAGTCCAGAACCAGCTAATGAACAAGGGCACACACACATACACAGGAAATCACTCTGAAATTCTCTCTCCCATTCAATTTCCCTAAATCACGTTTGTTATTTCTCCCTTGCTCAAGCCCAAATGAGGAAATCAAACCCGCAATCAACCACATAATTAAAAAAAAAAAAAAAAAAAAAAAAAAAACGGATCGAGCATTCTTATTTACAATGAATTGAAAACTTCAAAAATCAAAACATTTCAAAATCAAAAGCAGAAAAAACAGGGATATGGAAGCAATGAGCAACGATTTACCGGGATTAGGCGTGGTGTTGGTGCTGCTTACAGGTCTCCACTTTCCAGGAATGACGCCGGAAGACATTGTTTAAATCAAACTCGCAGATTGTAGAAAAGGTGTTTGTGAATTTGGCAGAACGAAAATTAAACAAAAGTGAAATCTGGATAAATCGAATCCAGAAAGAATTTTGAATGGGAGACTGAGATTTGTTGAGGGTGTTTGAAAAGGGGAATTGGTGGGAAAGAAGGCGAGACGGAAGTTACAGAAAGAAAACAACTTTGAAAATGTATTAGTACTACCTCTGAACTAAGACGATGATTGCATTTTGGTCCCTTGGTTCCAAAATATTTAAAAAACAAGACATTATTATTTTTTTCTCAAGTATAATTTTATACTTTGACTATTTTAATTAAATATAATCTGAAAGAACAATAATTATTATTTATATTTATTTTAAAATAAATGCTAAAACCATAAAATGAAACCTTTATAAAATAAAGAATTTGGATTTAATAGCTTTTTTTAACCCTGTTCTTGTCTTCTTCATCTTCTCCGCCTCCGACCACCAACCGCCGCCCTTAACCCCTTCCCTCAAATTAAAAAAAAATATTAATTATGGTTCAAAAAAATTATTCTTCTTGGATTTTCAATTAAAATAGTCAAAGTATAAAATTATACTTGAGAAAACATTTAATGCCTTGTTTTTACAACAAAATTTATAATTATTTATTGATAATTTAATATTTTTAAGTAATTTTTTTTTATATCTTATTACTTTATAAAATTTCATTTAACGCCCTTAAATGGAAAATTTTTCAATTTTACTATTCATTTTCATTCAATTTTCTTTAAAATAGCAATTAATGAATTATTGTTCAAAAACATCCTCCGCTAAGTGACATGTGGCTTTGTAAGATACCCGCGGGAAAACGAAGAGTTTCCCTCGATAATCAAACACGGCACTTTATGTTCAAGATAATGGAGTCGCCACGTTAAATTAATTTTAAACCCAATTCAACGGACAAGGTTAGAGAAAATGAGTTCGGAGGTCAGGTTACGTCTTGGGAAGAACTTTTCATCGTTCACCCAATCCGCCTCGGAAAACCGAGTCTCCCTAAGTTCGTTGACCAAAAATGTGCAAGTGTGTGTGTGTTTTGAAAACGGGAGAAACTGACTTTTAACAGAAAACAATTAAAAAAATTAACAGAAAGGGTTTATTTGCAAAGTTTTGACAGAATGGGGTTAAACAGAAGAAATTTCCCTCCGGCTAAACCATCCGTACGGATGAACATAGCTTTCTTGGGAATTTACAGATTTATCAGAAACAGTCATTTTATGTACATTGTACAAGAACATGCATAACAACATCCCTATGTTTTTGATCATTGGATTAGACACCAAAACACTTGATTTGGGCATGATCAAAGCAATCATTGGGGAAATAAGGGAAAAAGTTGAAGAACATGACTTTGAGCCAAAAACAACCATTTGGATGGTTAAAAATGGAGACTTTAACATCCAAAATAAAACCTTGGGACAACCAAAATCAACCTTTGGATGGATAAAGATTAAGTCTTTATCATCCAAGGTTAACATTATTAAGGTTAAATCATAATTTGGATGGTAAAGATGGAGACTTTACCACCCAAACATGATTATAATAGCTATAAATGAACAAACATAACATTAATGTGCAAGGGCTCTCTCCTGTGCAATGGATCACCAAGCCAAAAATAAAGACATTAAAGTAAATGACATAAAGTAAATTTCATTAACATAACAAGCCATGATCATCCTTTGGTTTGTAACCCTTAATCACACATAAAGCATGATGGGCACCATGGAATCATTTCATGACTTGGTTCTAATTTACAGGATTTACATGAAATGTAAAGGCATTAGAGTAAGATGATCAACAAAACAAGTAAATAAGGATATAAGAAGGTAAATAAAAGAGGTGAAGAGGAGATGGGGAGAAGAAGGCCTCACCAATGTTTGATTCTAGCCTATCTTCCTCTCTATCACTCAATTTTGACAATATTTGTGTTTCTGCCCTTAATCCAGCAGAGTTTCTGTGCTTAAAACTATTTTCTTCCCCCCCCCTGAAATTATCAGCAAGGGCTTAATTTATATGGACTGATGGCTCCCAAACCATCCTTACGTCTGGGGCTTTCACTTGGCCAAATCATCCGTACGGTCTTCTCTGGCGAGCTTTTGGATTTTTCCAAGTTTAATTTCAGAACAGTCCTAAGGTTTTTGGTTTATACTAGTGAGGTCCTAGTCTATCAGCTCATACCTGAGTAGTACTTAAGATTACCTCTAAGTTGGTTTCATTTCAGATTGGAGTACTTACAAAGCCCCTCGGCAACGTCGCTTTAGGAAAGCGGGATTGTCGACCTAAAAAGCATCCCAATCTGCCTATGATGGGAGGACGGTTCGACCGATTTTGTTGCATGGCTGGACCCAGGGGTATAGGATTCCTACATATCCCGTTCGCGGGGAATCAAGCCTAACGTAGTTCAAGTTCCCGCTAAACAGCTCCATGTCCCAAAAAACTTTCCACCTTTGGGGGAGTTTGACGGGAAAACTGGTCTTACGTCTGACTAAGGACTGCCGGAAATGAAGGTTTCAACCTAAAATGACAACTCTGGGTCAAGGCTTAGCTTGGGTCAACTCCACCTTTGGGAGTTTGATGGGAAAATTGGTCTTACGTCCGACTAAGGACTGCCGGAGACGAAGGTTTCAACCTAAAATGACCACTCTGGGTCAAGGCTTGGCTTGGGTCAAGGCTTGGCTTGGGTCAACTTTACACTACGGGATGGTTGACACATTTTCTTGACACCAGGGGAGGGCCTAGGGGCGACCTTTAAGACACATTGTGAACGAAAAAGTCCAAGACTTTGGAAAATTCATTTTGGGGGAGATAAAAATCATTTTGCTTGAAACATTGTCTTTGATAAATGATGCCAAATGATCAAATTTGGAAATTCTTATTTCTAAAGGCAAATCTTTTAACGAAGCATGTTAGTCAAATTTTTAATTTTAACTTGACCGCGAGGTTTGTTATGCATAAAGTCCTTTGGAGCTTTGTCCGTTCGTTGAGAAGTAACTGGTGGTAGGAAATCCGCTTGTCACTGTTGTGGGGATAGCCCCAGTGTCATCCTTGTCGTTGATGTCGGGGTAGCCCCATGTCCTTGTTGTCGTTGATGTGGAGGTATCCCCAATGTCGTCCTTCGAACTCCTATGTCAGGAACCCATCCCTTTTTCATGACACACCCTTTCTTTTGCCTAGGTCGCCCTTGCGGGTTTTCAACCTAGCGGGCATCTCTTTTTGCGTTTTTTTTATGGCACACTCTGTTTTTTGCCTAAGCCGCCCTTGCGGGTTTTCGACTTAGCGAGCTATCTTTTTTGGTGCCTTTTTTTTTCTTTTTTTTATGAGTGATTCAGCCAACTCGATGGAACGGGCACTTAAAGTATTTTCCTTGGAGGAAACCTGCAAGGGCATTTTCGGGAGAGAGTCCCTTTGTTTTGGTGGCTCTTTGAGCAATGTATCATGAAATGGGAGGAATCCCTTGCTTGACAGAACATAAGTGTTTAGCTATTTCCTAAGATGAAGAAAAGAAGACTTGTCGAGACATTTGAAATTTGCCTTAGTTAAGATTATCAAAATGATTGCTTGAATGGACCATGTTTATTATTAAGTCAAGATTATAACAAGCAATTAGCCTTAACATGTATAAATGTTGTGATCAATTGAGATTAAGATTCGATCAATGGCAAGATCAGAAGGAGAATGTGTTTAGGGGGAATTGGTCCTTGATGTGACCAAAGAAGGTGTTCTGGGAAATCGGTCATTGATGGGACCGAGGGAAGAGAACTTGGTCATTTTGAGAGGACCATGGTTTGATGGTTTTGTTTCATGCTATGACCGGACCCCGAAGGTTGCCTACGTTCCCCTCAATTTGAGGAGGGTGTATCCATTTGACTTTTGACTTAAGAAATTCGTTTTACGTATTTATAGATTTATTGAACTATGGTAAAATGTGTTGTATTTATTTATCTATTAATTGTATATGGTAAAATGTGTTGTATTTATTTATCTATTTATTGTACTATGGTAAATGTGCTTTACTTCTTTCTATAATGATTGTACCATGGTAAAATATGTTGTACTTATTTATTTATTTATTCTATTTATTGTGTCATAGTACATGTGCTGTAGCTCTTTGTGTAATGATTGTATCATAATAAACTTGCTCAATACTATTTTTCTAAAATGTGCTTTACTTCTTTCATTTGTTTAGTTTTTCAATTTTTATTTTGTAAATGTCATTTATTTCAAAACAGATTGAAAAAAAAATTGACATGTGGAAATCCAAAAACAAAGACTTTATACCAAAAATATGTCAAATTTAGGATACTAATATGGACCAATAATTGAGGCATATCATAGACCCTCAAATGCAACTAACTCAAATAAGTGTTCCATTGATATCAATGTGTTTAAGTTTAATTATCTAATCCAACCAAAGAGACAGTCAATTTGGGACATCCTTAAAAAAGAAAAGGGGGACACTTGAGACCCAAGTTGCAAAGAATTTAACGTTGTAACGTACTAATAAACATTGATGCACAGCGGTCCCGAACTGTGCAACTATTTCCTTCTAACGGATATAGCCCACGAGGCTGATCATTGAGATCACAATTTGTGACTTTACTCTGTAAATCTTTTCAAAATTTGACCCCTGAACTCAGTCATAGTTGCAGATGTCTTATTGACTTATGTAGAGAATGAGCAACCTTATCGACATGAGACATTATAGACAACCTTAGCGCGATCAAACTCAGATATCATATTTACAACCAAGAGAATTTCAAATGTCCACCACTCAACATTTAATACAATACTCCTCATTTCATAAAGAGTTTTTTAATTAAAAAATATCTTTAATTAAACTTTGACCGATAATATTATGTAAATTCATTTGTTCAATTTAAATTCTTAAACTTTCTATGGATATAACATTGATTGAAAGTACTACCAATAACAATTTTTAGATTTTCATTAAAATAAATATATAACATCAAGTAATTACTCAAAATTCAATCAATCGTATTTTTTTTAAAATGGGACAATCTTTATGAAACGGGCGGATTATAAAAATCAAGGAGAATAGACACAACACCAAAATCAACATGAGAAAACCAGAACAACAATCAACAAACATCATTACACCATCCCAATATCAGAAAGCTTGAAAACAGTTGTTCCTCTTTAATTCTACTAATTTCACTTAGAGTATGTTAGGGTTGACACTTGTTTTGACACTTGTATTTTGCCTCCTGTTTTACCAAAATAAATTAGTAATATAGTTGCTTCATTTTTACTCTCAAAACTAAGTGTTGTGAATAAGATTTTTGTCTGCATTTTAGCTTTGTTGGAAGTCTATTTTTATCATGTTAAAAACTCATAGAGGAGTGGAGCTAGCCTATATTCGTGGAACATGTAGGAACAAAATAATTATGCGTAATTGAAGAATTATATATTAGTGTGGAGCTAAAGCAAAGATTGTTGAGGATATATCTTTATTGAGATTTGAAGAGATAAGATGTACAAGGTTGAGAAGCTGAGGAAGTAAAGCCTATGAAGACTAGGTCTGCCTACTATCATGGAAGAGTGAAGCTAAAGTTAAGTAAGTGGCTTCACATCCCAACCATGGTAGATTTATTGGCAAATTGGTGTAGCCACCCTTGGAGTATTGTCTTGAGTATTGCCAACACCTCATCCATCATCCGTGAGCTTGAGTGTAAACTTTCACTTTTTGAGTGTTTCATAGAGTGTTATTATCGGCCTTGTACTTAAAGAAATGTTTATTGGAAGGTCTTCACCTTCGGGCATCTTTAATTTATATTTATATACCTTAAGAAAAATCTACTCTCTCCTGCGTGATTGGTTTTTCCGCTGCAAAACTTTTTTCAATTTTTAAAAGTTTAAAAGTTTGTTGTATTGTCGTAAAATTGTTATCGTTGGTATTACAAACACTTGCGGTAACACTCATGAGTTTTACTCACAAATCCAAAGCTATTGACATTTTTAGAATCTTACAAAAACAAGTTTCCTTTCTGCTTAAGAAGGAAAAGGAACAAGAAAAGGAAAACTTCTTCACTTCAAGAATTAGGGACGTGGTCACAAATGTCATATACACAACTCCATTTCTATTTTACTTGATTACTCCCTCCGTCAACTAGCACAAATTTCATTTTGGTTACACTTCAAAAAATATCCACCTTTTATTCTTTTTTTATACACATCGTCCCACTTGTCATACTCACACACTTAAATTATGAGTTTCACTTTCAAATTATCATACCCACGACCCTTCAGTCATTCATAATACCATAATACATTTGAATATATATATATATATATATATATATATATATATATATATATATATATATATATATAAGCTCAAATGAGAATCACAATTGCGTGAAAACGTGAGAACCAAGCACAACCATTATATTAATATCAAAATTAAGGGTCCAGATTATAGATACATTGGATACACTTGGATACAATACATAAATTTTGATATTACACTTGGATACATTAGCTAAACAAGTATTGTATCCATGTGTTGCACTTAGATGCAGTAGGTTAAAAACTAATGTATCCAATTATAGTTTTGAAAATTAGCTAATGTATCCCAGTGTATCCAATATATCTATAATCTGGACCCTTGATTTTGTATTTAATCAAACGGTTATGATTGGTTCTCATTTAAAATGGTTCTCACAAGAGCGTGACTATATATATATATAGGTAGGTACTCAAATGAGAACCTAAATATCATGAGAACCGTGAGAACCAATCATAACCATTAGATTAGAAAAAAAATCAAGGGTCCATATGTTAGATACAATTGATACACTTAGATACATTACAAAAATTCGATATTACACTTGGATACAATAGGTTAATAAGTATTGTATCTAAGTGTTGCACTTGGATACACTATGTTAAAAACTAATGTATCCAATTGTTTTTCAAAAATTAACTAGTGTATCCAATGTATCTAATATCTGGACCCTTGATGGGAATTTTTCCCTTAGGAGCCCCAGGCCCAGATTTTATTACACATAAAACCTAGCCCAGACCAAATGTCAGATAAAGCCTTCACCCGAGATCAAAATTCCTCCCACACCCCTTGCCTCACTTAGCTTCCTTTGACCGGTCAAACATGACACCTACATTACCCAAACTACCCCTGACACCAACAAAACCCTCCCCCTCCTCCTTCCCCTCTCGCTGGCGATCTCTCACACGCATACACTCTCTCTCTCTCTCTAAAAAATGGACACAAACACACACACCGGCGCTCTTCATCTTCCAAGCGAATAGCACCACCATATCCGGCGCCCCATCTTCTCAGTCTCCGACGCTGGCTCCGACCGATGATTCTCTCTCCTCAGACCAAATGTTTACACAGTCGACCTTTACAGATCCGTGTAGATCTGGCACGATCTCGTCTCTGATCAAGTACCTAACACCGGCGACGTTTCTCTTTCTTCGATCAGGCGCCTTCGTCTCCGATCTGCGTAGATCCGTCGTCCTTGTCTCCGGTGCACAAAGATTTTTGAAATCTCCAGATCCGGCTCCGGCGAAATCAGGTTTGCTGATTTTGAAGAGTGATTGTAGGAATTTGATATTGTAGAGACTTTGTGTTTTTTTTGATGTAGCATTTGTTAATTGCACATTCCGAGTAATAATATGAGCTGAGATTTGTGCTTTTTTTAATTGCTCTACTGTAGACCTAGTTTGCATTGTAATGTTCATAGCTATTTGGTTTATAATTTGATATTTGCAGGGATAATTTCATAATATTGCAAGCAATTATAGGTTCATTGGTAGACCTAGTTGGCATTGTAATGTTCAGATTCATGTTCATGAGACTTTTCAGTTGTTCGAGCAAAAAGTTTTATTAATATTTATAAGACTTTTTGACTGCTGTTTAACCAAGTTTGAACATGTCAAATAAGATTTTTGTCTTATGAACAGGTTTAATAAGACTTTAGTCTTATTAATACAAGTTCAAATGAAACATGTTTCAATGAGACTGAAAAAATATCTTATAATACACATTAATCTATTGATAAGAGCAAAGTCTTATGAACAAGTTTAATAAGACTGAAAAAATGTCTTATAATACACATTAATCTATTGATAAGAGCAAAGTCTTATGAACAAGTTTAATAAGACTTTAGTCTTATGAACAGGTTCATAAGACTTTAGTCTTATGAACAGGTTCATAAGACTTTTGACTCTTTTATGTTAATTATCTGTTAGTTATAAGAGTTTGACTGTTATTTGACCAAATTTGACTTAAAAAAATTATTATTTTTTTGTAAAAAATGAAAAAAGTAATTTTTGTAACTCTTATATGATAATTATGTGTAAGTAATAAGAGTTTGACTGCTGTTTGACCAAGTTTGACAAAAAAAAAATTTTTTTTTTTTTTTAAATGGAAAAAGTGAATTTTTGACTCTTATGTGTTAGTTATAAGAGTTTGACTGTTGTTTGACCAAATTTGACTTAAAAAATATTACTTTTTTGTAAAAAATGAAAAAGTATTTTTTGTAACTCTTATATGATAATTATGTGTAAGTAATAAGAGTTTGACTGCTGTTTGACCAAGTTTGACAAAAAAAAAATTATTATTATTTTTGTAAAAAAATGGAAAAAGTGAATTTTTTGACTCTTATGTGTTAGTTATAAGAGTTTGACTGCTGTTTGACCAACTTTGATCAAATTTTTGACTCTTATGTGTTAGTTATAAGAGTTTGACTACTGTTTGACCAACTTTTACCAAAAAAATTTGTTTTTTTTTTTTTGTAAAAAAATGGAAAAAGTGAATTTTTTTTCTCTTATGTGTTAGTTATAAGAGTTTGGCTGTTGTTTGACCAAATTTGACCAAAAAAATTTATTATTTTTTTGTAAAAATGTGAAAAAAATAATTTTTGTAACTCTTATATGATAATTATGTGTTAGTTATAAGAGTTTGACTGCAGTTTGACCAACTTTGACCAAAAAAATTTGTTATTTTTTTTGGTAAAAATGGAAAAAGTGATTTTTTTACTCTTATGTGTTAGTTATAAGAGTTTGACTATCGTTTGACCAAGTTTGACCAAATATTATTAATATTTTTTTCTAAAAAATAAAAAAAGTATTTTTTTTACTCTTATATGTTAATTATGTGTTAGTTAAGAGTTTGACTTCGGTTTGACGGAGTTTGACCAAAACAATAATTTTTTTTTCTAAAAAAAATGAAAAAAATTAATTTTTTTGACTCTTATATATAATTATGTGTAAGTTATAAGAGCTGACTAGGATTTGACCAAAAAAGTAAGGATGGGATGAGATATGAGGGCATTTTAGTCTTCTTGCATCTTTTTGATGGTGAGGGGTGGGAGGAGATATGAGGGCATTTTAGTCTTATTACATCTTTTTGCTAGTGAGGGGTGTATGAGGAATTTTTCATCTAGATTTTCCTTATTTGGGTTTGAATTTGGGCTTAGGGGCCCTAGAGTCCAAGCCCGATTTTTTTTCTAATCTAATGGTTATGATTGGTTCTCACGGTTCTCATATAAAATGGTTCTCATAGGAGCGCGACCATATATATATATATATATATATATATATATATAGGGTTGTGCTCCTGTGAGAACCTAAATATCGTGAGAACCGTGAGAACTTCACTTGGATACATTACTTGGATACATTAGGTAAAAACTAATCTATCCAAAGGTTCACTTGGATACATTGGATACATTACTTGGATACATTAGGTTCTTACCTAATGTATCCAAGTTCTCACGGTTCTCACGATATTTAGGTTCTCATTTGAGCACCTACCTATATATATATATATATATATATATATACACACACACACACACACATACATTTTATCCTTAATTCCCGTGTCAGAAAAAAATGGCGCAAGTTAGTATGGGACGGAGGAACATCCATGTTTAATGATCGGGTTTAGAAAGAAAGGAAGAACGATAAAGCGAATTCTGATCACAAAAACAACCTTTTAGTAATCGATAGAACATATTTTTTTAATAAATAATACTCCCTCTGTCCCAGAGTAAGAGTCCTACTTTCCATTTTGGTACGTCCCAGAGAGAACTTCACTTGGATACATTATTTGGATACATTAGGTAAAAACTAATGTATCCAAAGGTTCACTTGGATACATTGGATACATTACTTGGATACATTAGGTTCTTACCTAATGTATCCAAGTTCTCACGGTTCTCACGATATTTAGGTTCTCATTTGAGCACCTACCTATATATATACACACACACACACATATACATTTTATCCTTAATTCCCGTGTCAGAAGAAAATGGCACAAGTTAGTATGGGACGGAGGAACATCCATGTTTAATGATCGGGTTTAGAAAGAAAGGAAGAACAATAAAGCGAATTCTGATCACAAAAACAACCTTTTAGTAATCGATAGAACATATTTTTTTTCAATAAATAATACTCACTCTGTCCCAGAGTAAGAGTCCTACTTTCCATTTTGGTACGTCCCAGAGTAAGAGTCATATTCCTAAAATGGAAAAGAATCTTTACTATTCACCCCACTTATTCTCTCTCTTATTTTACTTTTATACTCATAACACCAATCAATTCACTATTCTCTCCCACTCATTCTCTCTCCTACTTTACTTTTACACTCACAACATTTACATCACTTCCAATATTTATTAATAAGCGTGCAAATGAGGGGTAGGACTCTTACTCCGGGACGGAGGGAGTATATAATAAGATATCCATGAATGGGGCATAAAAGGATAGACATTGATGAGAAAAGAAGTTACAAACATGTATAACGTGTAATGTAATATTAAATGCTAGTTTTTTTGTTTTTTTTTTCATCTTGGCCAAATTATTTTTTTGCATAAAAATAAATAAATAGTCAAATAACTAGAATTAAAGAGAAAGTCCCCGGCAACGGCTTCAAAAACTTGATAGACAAAATTATAATACCTTGCAAGTGCACGAACTATCGTCATAGCAATATGCAAACATAACGGTCGAACCACAGAGACTTGGATTAATTCTAAGTTATTTAACTTTATAAAATAAAAGATAAGTGATCAACATGAACTAGTATATAATGATAGGATATCAGAATCTAGATTCACAATCATCTCTTCTATGCTATGTTACTAATATAAAAACACCAATTACAATTCAAGGTTCATTTACTATTTTAAGAATTGGGACGGTTTGATTGCCGGGTTGCAATACTAATACTCTCTTTATATGTTCTACTTTCCGTAAGGTTCGTTTCACATGCAAAGAGTTCATGAAGTACATAGAATATTTGAACTTGGATCTTTCTTACTTCTGCAAGGTCTTCAGTTAGATCTAATCACCACAATATTGGTCAAAAGTGCAAGAAATTATACCCAAGTAGTTAAAGAGCTAAAATTATCTTAACATAAAGTTGAAACTCTAAAACAACATTAAGATTGTTATGATGAACAAAAAAGAGATTGGATTAGAAGAATTAAATAATAAAACATAGTATTGATAAAAGTTACCTCCAACTCGTAATTGGTAAAATTGTTCTTCATAAAAAAAGAACAAATCTCTCCAACCTTGTAAATCTTATAAATATTCACTAGCTACATGATATTATACAAGAAAACATATCTAGTATTTATAAGGAGAAAAACTAACCTAAGTCTAAAAAGAATAATAAAAGAAAATAAATTGTAAAAGAAATAGGAAACTAGACATGTCCGGTTCACCAAACCGCCGGTTTGCTGGTTCATAAAATTCATAAACCGTAAATAGACGGTTCACGGTTCATGAACAGGCGGTTGATCCGGCGGTTCACGGTTCATCCGGTTGGTTCATTTTTTTTTTTTCGCAGTTGGACTGGGCTTGGACTTGGACTGGGCTGGAGGAGCTGGTCTGGTGGGCGCTGCGGATGGGCTTGGGCCGCTGCATGCCTTGTTTGGGCTTGGCGCCAAGCAACCAAGCGACCCTAGTTTCTCTTTTTTTGGACAGAATGTATAAAAAGGCATTTCTTTTTTTTTTTTTTTTTTTTTTTACAGAAATCTTTAAAAACATGTTTGAACTTTTTTTTTAATTGTTTTTTGCATAAAAAACTCAAGAAATACAATGTATAGAAAAAAAAAAAGGGAACGGCTGATGAACAAATTATAACCCTTGCAAGGGCACAAGATCACCGTAGTAGTATATGCAATAGCAGGGTGTCGAATCCACAGATACTTGTAGAAGATAGCAATTTAACTAATAGTAAAATAAAATAACATAAAATAAAAGTTTGGTTTTTTAGTGATTTAATCCAATTAACTAGAAAACAAATAAACTAATTAAACAAAGATAGATAAATGGATATGAATATGAAGGAAAAATCTATGGAAAGGATTCACAAGTATCTCTTACTTATGCTTATTTGATTAAAGATGTCAATTATTATGGTGTTGCAAATCAAAAAAGAATCAATATCCAAACAAGGGTTCGTTCACTAAAGTTAGAATTGGGACGGTCCGGTCGCCGGATTGCAATCCTATTATTTCTTTTATATTATACTTTCCGCTAGGTCTATACAATATGCAAGAAATTCATGAAGATCTCAAGAACATATGAACCTAGATCCTTTTGACTTCCGCTAGGTCCTCAATTGAATCTAATCATTAAAATAGTGGTCAGCGTATAATCACCCACGCTAGTGCAGTAATATATACCCAATAACTCTAAAGCCAATTTATATTTTAACATATAATTGAAACTAAAGAATTAATAATGATGAATATTTTAATGAACAAGAATTAAGATTGAATGGAAGAATTAAAACTTGCAACAAACCAACAAATAATTGAATTAAATTAAAGCATAAGTATTTTATACAAGTTACCTCCAATCCATAGATGGTGAAATTAGTTCTTCATAGACAAAAAACAAATCCCAAGAATAATATGGAGGAAAAGTAGAAGTATGGATGTCTAAAAACAATAAATCTAAGCTAGTATTTATAGGAAAAACTAACCTAAAACTAAAAGGAAATACAAAATAAAAAGGAATAATAAAAGAATTAGGAAACTAGAATAAAATCCTAACTAAACAAGTTAACTATTTCTTTATTTCCAAGGCTTGGACTGATTTTTAGGGCTCTTCCAGACTGAACTCCGAATTTCCTCAATGGTCCCTGAGATATTACGAATTTCCAAAATGGTCCTCCAACTTTCAGAATTTACAGAACAGTCCCTGAACTTCCAGTTATTTGCAGATTTTTCCATCTAGTTTTCATCTTCTGCACAACAGTCCCTGGAAAATTCAGCTTCAGCCTAACAGTCCTCAGCTTTCTGAAATTTCCACTTAAGTCCCTGGAATTGTAACTTTTGACATATCTCCTCTGAATTATGTACTATTCACCTGTTTTACCTGCTTTCTAAATAAACACTAAAACCCACATCAAATAACCAAAACTCAAGTTTGGTTTTTTAGTGATTTAATCTAATTAACTAGAAAACAAATAAACTAATTAAACAAAGATAGATAAATGGATATGAATATGAAGGAAAAATCTATGGAAATGATTCACAAGTATCTCTTACTTATGCTTATTTGATTAAAGTTGTCAATTATTATGGTGTCGCAAATCATAAAAGAATCAATCTCCAATTCACTAAAGTTAGAATTGGGACGGTCCGGTCGCCGGATTGCAATCCTATTATTTCTTTTATATTATATTTTCCGCTAGGTCTATACAATATGCAAGAAATTCATGAAGATCTCAAGAACATATGAACCTAGATCCTTTTGACTTCCGCTAGGTCCTCAATTGAATCTAATCATTAAAATAGTGGTCAGCGTATAATCACCCACGCTAGTGCAGTAATATATACCCAATAACTCTAAAGTCAATTTATATTTTAACATATAATTGAAACTAAAGAATTAATAATGATGAATATTTTAATAAACAAGAATTAAGATTGAATGGAAGAATTAAAACTTGCAACAAACCAACAAATAATTGAATTAAATTAAAGCATAAGTATTTGATACAAGTTACCTCCAATCCATAGATGGTGAAATTAGTTTTTTATAGAAAAAAAACAAATCCCAAGAATAATATTGAGGAAAAGTAGAATTATGGATGTCTAAAAACAATAAATCTAAGCTAGTATTTATAGGAAAAACTAACCTAAAATTAAAAGGAAATACAAAATAAAAAGGAATAATAAAATAATTAGGAAACTAGAATAAAATCCTAACTAAACAAGTTAACTATTTCATTTTTTCCAAGGCTTGGACTGATTTTTAGGCCTCTTCCAGGCTGAACTCCAAATTTCCTCAATGGCCCCTGAGATATTATGAATTTCTAAAATGGTCCTCCAACTTTCAGAATTTACAGAACAGTCCCTAAACTTCCAGTTATTTGCAGATTTTTCCATCTAGTTTTCATCTTCTGCACAACAGTCCCTGGAATATTCAGCCTAACAGTCCTCAGCTTTCTAAAATTTCCACTTAAGTCTCTGGAATTGTAACTTTTGACATATCTCCTCTGAATTATGTACTATTCACCTGTTTTACCCGCTTTCTAAATAAACACTAAAACCCACATTAAATAACCAAAACTCAAGTTTGGTTTTTTAGTGATTTAATCTAATTAACTAGAAAACAAATAAACTAATTAAACAAAGATAGATAAATGGATATGAATATGAAGGAAAAATCTATGGAAATGATTCGCAAGTATCTCTTACTTATGCTCATTTGATTAAAGATGTCAATTATTATGGTGTCGCAAATCATAAAAGAATCAATCTCCAAACAAGGGTTCGTTCACTAAAGTTAGAATTGGGACGGTCCGGTCGCTGGATTGCAATCTTATTATTTCTTTTATATTATACTTTCCGCTAGGTCTATACAATATGCAAGAAATTCATGAAGATCTCAAGAACATATGAACCTCGATCCTTTTGACTTCCGCTAGGTCCTCAATTGAATCTAATCATTAAAATAGTGGTCAGCGTATAATCACCCACGCTAGTGCAGTAATATATACACAATAACTCTAAAGCCAATTTATATTTTAATATATAATTGTAACTAAAGAATTAATAATGATGAATATTTTAATGAACAAGAATTAAGATTGAATGGAAGAATTAAAACTTGCAACAAACCAACAAATAATTGAATTAAATTAAAGCATAAGTATTTGATACAAGTTACCTCCAATCCATAGATGGTGAAATTAGTTCTTCATAGACAAAGAACAAATCCCAAGAATAATATGGAGGAAAAGTAGAATTATGGATGTCTGAAAATAATAAATCTAAGCTAGTATTTATAGGAAAAACTAACCTAAAACTAAAAGGAAATACAAAATAAAAATGAATAATAAAAGAATTAGGAAACTAGAATAAAATCCTAACTAAACAAGTTAACTATTTCTTTTTTTCCAAGGCTTGGACTGATTTTTAGGGCTCTTCCAGGCTGAACTCCGAATTTCCTCAATGGTCCCTGAGATATTATGAATTTCCAAATTGGTCCTCCACCTTTCAGAATTTTCAGAACAGTCCCTGAACTTCCAGTTATTTGCAGATTTTTCCATCTAGTTTTCATCTTCTGCACAACAGTCCCTGGAATATTCAGCTTCAGTCTAACAGTCCTCAGCTTTCTAAAATTTCCACTTAAGTCCCTGTAATTGTAACTTTTGACATATCTCATCTGAATTATGTACTATTCACCTGTTTTACCTGCTTTCTAAATAAACACTAAAACCCACATTAAATAACAAAAACTCAAGTATTTCACAAAGAACAAGTCTAGAAAAATACCCAATAAATGAGTATAAAACTCATCCATCAACGGCACCCTTTCAATTTTATTAATTCAAATAAAAATTACATGGAGGGGGACAACCAACCTTGCCCTTTTATAATTAAGGGAAGACATTTAGGAGCCTTACCTCATCCTAAATACTAGATTACAATTAAAATTTAAACTCTGTCCCTAAACTATCGGTTCATTTTCTCCTTCACCTTGACCGCTTGTTCCCACATTTTCTTCAATGATCTCCCCATCAAAATATGCATCCTCATCACTAGACCATTTTTCTTCTTGATCCCGAATCTTCTCCCTATACGAATCCCCGACACACATTTGATTTTCTAAGTTCTCCACATTTAGCCTTGAACGTTGTGGATCCAAAACATTTCCCGACATACTAAATATTTGCTCTACCGCCACCGTTGAAGCCGAAGATGCAAATACTTCCTTTGCAATTCTTGCAAGTATAGGAAATGATGTCGCCCTTCTTGACCACCAACTTAGAAGGTTGAAATTTTTTCCAAATGATTCAAAAGTTGTCCCAAAATATTCCTCTAGTTCAATGGGCGTGTTAGAAGAAGTGGAAGAAGGTCTAGGACGTTTGTTCTTGCCATACACTCTTTCGCTCAAATTCTTTTTTGCAAGTCGACCAACTCCACATCCAACCTCTACTCCACCACCACTTCTAGGAGGAATAGGTTCGGGAGTGGTTTGATACTCCTTGTAAAGAGTGCATAAATCCCGTTCGACCACTTTTATAATACCCTCAATCACATCATTGTAAGACCCTTCACCTTGATCGTGATACATATTATCATAATACAAGTGTAACATATCTTCTAACCCAACCAATCAAACTCTTGGATCGAACACTTTAGCTACCAAAAAAAGGGTTCGTATTTCCTTGAAATATTTTTCCCATTTCGCCCTCATTTCCATTATGGCCAAACCCATTTGAGAATCATTCCCAAACTCACTAAACACCATTGCGACATTTATGCAATGATCTAAAACAATATTTGAAGTAGGGTAATAAATACCCGAAACCTCAACGGTAGCATCTTTGAACACCTTCAAAACTTCCAACACATTCTCACAAGCATCCCATTGAAATGGAAATAATAGCTCCCGATAGTTTATGCTAGTCAAGAATGCGCAAACAGGTTCCTTGTACTCAATTGATTGAGACAACATTCTATAGGTGGAATTCCACCTATGTGTAACATCGGGAGCAAATCTCCTTTCCTTAATGTCTTTGCTCTTGTAAAATCGGAGCCATTTGTTTTGAGTGGAAGCAAATCTTCCAATATGGCAAATTGCATCTCTAATGGGACGGATTGTGGTACTCATGCCATTTAAAAAATCTTGAACACATAAGTTTAAAATATGACAAATACAACTAACATAAAAATATTTCCCACCAATTGACGGTTGACAAAATGTAATTAAATAGGGTAAACTTTCCGTATTGGCACTTGCATTATCAAAACCAATTGAAAAATCTTTTCCAACCAAATTATACTCATTTAAAATTGTGAGAATTTTGTTTGCAATATTAGTACCATTATGTTGAGTATCAAAGTCCCGAAATGCAATTAACCTTTTTTGGATTGTCCATGAATTGTCCACCCAATGACATGTAACACCCATATAATGATGGTTTTGCCACGGATCACTCCAAATATCCGAACAAATTGAGACTTTATTTTCCATTTTTGAAAAATCTTTCATCAACGCTAATTTATAGTCCCTCCAAACCGTAGCAACATCACGTGTGAGAGAATGGCGTGGTACTCTTTGGGCGGAGGGATTGAGACAAAGTTTTGCAAAAAGCTCCCATAGCTTGTCACTAGCAAAACTAAACGAAAGACCTTTGCCACTAACTAATTTAGCTAAACCTTTCCTATATTTAGTAGCATTAAACTTGAATAAAGTAGAAGAAGACGTGCCTTGTAAAGATTGAGGAGTGAATTGTAGTTGAGTTTGTGACCTTTGCAACGCCGCCTCCGCTTTATCTTTATGATTCCTATTCAAGTGGCCTCTTGCATTTTCATATCCATCACCGGTTTTGAAATTGATTGAATGCGAACAATAGTTGCATTCAAGAGTGAATCTATCTTCTGTGCCTGCCACAGGCTTTTTGGTCAAATGAATCGTCATTATATCGGATTTAGGCTCCCTTGCTCCTCCCCGTCCCCTTCCACCTCTACTTCTACCTCCTCCCCGTCCCCTTCCACCTCCAATTTCAACACTTTCTTGCGTGAGTGGTGGGGTTGGTGCAATGAATGGACGTTCGATCTCCCGAATTGCATCTTCATATTCACCACCCTCTTCTACATTTTGAATAACTTTATTAGCGTTGAAATCATTAGCGAAAAAGAATGGATTATATGGTTCCCATCCTTCCTCACCTTCATTAGCAATATTTTTTCCACGGTTTTGATCCATATTGACCAAAAGATGAGAGAAAAAGGGCTTAAATGGAAGAAAATGGTTGAAGATGGAAGAAAAAGGCTTAAATATAGGCTGAAAATTAAAAAGAAAGCAATTTCCGTCAAAAATCTAACGGAAAAAACTAACGAAGTTCTCAAAACTGATTTTAGAGTGTGATTAATAGTGTGAGAGAGAGTTTTTGAGTTGCTGTGAAAAAACAGTGAGGAGGGGGGTTATTTATACTTAAATATGGCTGGATTTTTTTTTAATTACAAAAAGGTCACTAACCGTTATGTTTCTAACGGCTAGTTTAAAATTCAAAGAGTGGCAAGGGCGGCGCTGGCTGGGTAAAGGCAACGGTCATGACACGCGCCTGACACCAACGCCCATCGGTCACAAAAATTCAAAATAAAAGCCAACGGTCATATCCTGTTGAAACCGGCGGTTCATGAACCGCTGGTTCATTAACCGCCGGTTTAACCTTCGGTTCATGACCCGCTGGTTTATCCGCCAGTTCACGGTTCATGATTTTTGGGCCGGTTCCTGTTCGCCGGTTTTCCGGTTTTTTTTATCCGCCAGGGCACGTCTATAGGAAACTACGTAATAACATCCTAAAATAAAAAAGAAAACAAAAAGACTCCTTCTCCAAATACGACGTGTGTTTGCTTGCTTCAATTAAGGGGCTGATTTCCAAAATTCCATAAAAGTCCCTCATATTTTGTTAGTTTCCAATTTATTCGTTCAGATCCCTGAAATTCCAGAACAGTCCCTAAGTTTCAGATAATTGCAGTTCAGTCTTTCAAGTCTCGGAGAAGGCAGATTGGTCCATGAATCCTTCAGATTTTTGCACTGTAGTCTCTGGCCTTCATAAAGTTGTTCCATTAAGCTCTTTTTCTCCTCTTTCTTGTAAATTGAGCACATAACTACCCTAAACAACAAAAACACAAAAATACCCAAATCAAATAACAAAAGCTTGAGAACAAAGTAATAATTAAGCCTAAAAGTATCCAATAGAATGAGTAAAAACTCATTCATCAATTTTAATGGCCGACTTGAAAAAAGCAGTTCTGTAGATACATAACAGTTTTGATTATTATACCTACATGGCATAAAATGGCCATTTTCCTTTTAATTATACTTTTATTTGATTAAACTCGGGTTAGATCATTTTCACAACATAATCATACTTATGGGCTGCTGCTGCTCTATTCCTTACAGTTGGCTGAATTCACACTCTCGTTAAAGGCAGCTCAGTGCTTTCCTTGTACAATAAAAAACTTACTTTTCTACTCAACTGATTATTTTTAATATTAGCGGACATATAGTGGAAGACTTGCTTTACATATAGTGGAAGACTTGATTACATAATATCTTCAGTAGAGGAACACTTGATTAGTGATAAGATTTCTACTTAGCCATGTACTTTTCTAGTCAACTGATTACTTTTTTAGTCTACTCCCTCCGTCCCTCTTTAATCCACAAAATTTGTCATTTTGGTTGTTCCACACCTCAAATTTCATAAGTCACATAAAATTTGACATATATCCAATATTTTTTAAGGTCATTACCTAAGTTTCAAAGCATTCGCAAAAAAAAAAAAAATAAAAAAAAAAATGCTCGTCAAATGAAATGGGGCTTGGAAAACTTACTGTAGAAGATATGTCCAACTTTCAGCCCCTTTTTATGTTCCTCACACTCGTCGAAATCAAGTGCGCGGCATGTGTCTGCAAGTTTTCCAAGGCAAAAAATAATAAGGCATTCAAAATGTAAAATATGTACTAAAGAACTAAATTATGTTAATCTAGAAACATTACTAAAAACATGAGATACAACACAATTATTAAACTAATTTATTATTGAATACTCCCTCCGTCCCACTAGAATTAGGACAAATTTCCATTTTGGGTGTCCCATTCGAATTAGAACAACCCCAAAATGGAAATGTTTTATTTGATGGGGTCCATATTCACACTCACAACAACTTTCCACTCATTATTCTCTAGCCAACTTTCTCTCTCCTATTTCACTTTTCATACTCACAACACCTACACCACTAACACTTTTTCCTTAATCCCCGTGCACAACCCAAAAATCCTAATTCGGGTGGCACGGAGGGGGTATAGCAAGTATTAACGACTCTCCATACCTAGCAGATACAACACAAGCTTTTGTCTTTTCTTAGTACCACCCAATAAGGACTTCTCAAGTCAACACTGTCGTCTAAATCAGTTACTCCCACTCTTAGTTGGAAGTATGTACAAGCACATGTACATCTACTCAACTAACTCACTTTTCAAGCCAAAAGTCTTGTGTTCACACCACACAAAATAATTTCAAATACCAACATGCTATATTAAAGCGATTCCTTAAAAAACAAACACCTTGATAAGTTTTACATCAAGCAACAAAATGTAAATATAAGAATTAAGGTTCAATCGCAGGCATGCAGTCAAAGAGGAAGATACCATCATGCCATTTTTTTTAAACAAAAACTGTCACTTTAAGACATGGTCATCATATGACAAACATGACTTTCTTAGTAACCACCACAAAAGGAGCCACACAAAATAATTTCAAATATCCAACGGACCAACACATAAATCTAAGATTATTATCTCAGCTAGAGAGAGAATTTCAAGAGTGAAACAAAGGGTTTTAAAGATGATGTTGAGGATACAATCCCTTTTCTTTTTCATGATCACCATCATCTCCAATAAAAACCTCCTTGCAGCCACCCCAAGTGGTGCCTTGGGCACGAAAGAACCCGATCACCTTGCGCTGATGGGTATCAAGTCAAAGATTGTTGGCCCTGAAGGTGCTCACAGCTCCTGGAACGATTCTTTTCATTTCTGCCAATGGGAGGGTGTAACATGTGGTGGGAGGCACAGGCGAGTCACCTCAGAGTGATAAACCTTCAGAACAACACACTCAAAGGGATTATCCCTCCTGAAATAGGCCGCTTATTCAGATAGGAGCAACTTAGTTTGGATTATAATTCATTTCAAGGAAATGTTCCGGCTACTCTATCCAACTGCACAAATCTCAAAGGCCTTTACTTAAGTTACAATAAGCTTGAAGGGACGATCCTACAAGAAGTTACTTCTCTGTTGAAGCTCGTCGAGCTTGTTGTTCACGTCAACAATTTCAGAGGAGAAATACCTCCTTCTATTGGGAATCTCACTTCTCTCAAATCTATTTCTGCCAGTGAAAATCAGTTTAGTGGAAGCATCCCGTATTCCATTGGTCAGTTAAAGAAGCTATCCGAAATGGGATTCGCCATCAAACAACTTAATGGTAAAATCCCTCCATCCATTTACAATATTTCTCTTCTCTCTGTCATCGATATAGGATACAACCAACTTTTTGGAAGTCTTCCACCAGACATAGGTTTGAAGCTACATAAACTTCAATTCTTTGGTTTAATCGAAAACCAATTTACAGGACTCCTTCCTATCTCCATTTCCAATTGTTCAGAAATGCAATATTTTTATGTAGGATTAAATTCTTTCCACGGAAAAGTAGCAATTGATTTTGGTATGATGCCAAACCTGTTACGGGTACTTCTAGGCAGCAATGCATTTGGGAGTGGGGAACCTGATGAATTGAACTTTATTGCCTCGTTGGTTAACTCTAGTAATTTGCAAGTCTTAGACTTTAAAGAGAACCAATTAAGAGGGAAGCTACCAAGGCATATGGGCAATCTCTCAACTCAACTTTATTTTCTAGCACTTGGTGACAATTCAATATATGGAACTATCCCTACGTCAATAATGAGTCTGGTCGGCCTTGAGCAATTATATCTGTCTCAAAATCAATTCACAGGAACAATTCCCAACAACCTTGGCAATCTCCAAAAACTAAAAATACTGGACCTACAGGGAAACAGTTTGAGTGGTCATATTCCAGAATCAGTTGGGAACCTATCCCTCTTGATTAAACTCTTCTTAGCAAGCAATGTATTAGAGGGTACAATACCTACAACTATTGAGAATTGTCAACAATTGATTCACCTGGAGATTTCAGAAAATAACCTTACTGGCACCATACCACGAGAACTTCTCGGACTTCCATCTCTCTCAATATCATTGAATCTTTCTCATAACCACCTGTCTGGATCACTCCCCCTAGAAATCGGAAAGCTTCATAGTTTAAGTCAGTTGGATTTGTCAGAGAACGAGTTGGGTGGTGAAATGCCTAGCACCATAGGTGGCTGCAATAGCCTGGAGAATCTTCAGGTGCAGGGGAACTTCTTTCAGGGTTTGATTCCTTCAACATTTGGTTCTTTAACTGGTATCCAATACCTTGATCTTTCCCGTAACAACTTCTCTGGAGAAATTCCAAAATTCTTGGAGAATTTCTCATTGAATTATCTTAATTTTTCCTTCAATGACTTTGAGGGCGAACTACCAATTAATGGAGTTTTCACAAATGCTACTGCCATCTCGGTTGCTGGGAACAATAGGCTCTGTGGCGGCTTGGCTGAATTTCAGCTATCTAAATGCAGCGTCAAAGAGGGAAAGAATGGAAAAAAGATTTTACTTGCACTCATAATAGTGATTCCAATAGTCTGCTTTATTGTTGTTGTGGCTCTAGTATCATCCTGGTTATTATTCCGGCAAAAGAGGAGAAACACTACACATCAACCAGGCTTGGTAATGAAACAATCATTCTTGAAATATTCTTATGAAACCCTCCTCAAGGCAACAAATGGGTTCTCTTCAGAAAATGTGATTGGTATGGGCAATTTAAGCCGCGTCTACAAAGGGGTTCTCGAAGAGGAGGATGGAGCAATGGTTGCTGTCAAGGTACTAAACCTTGAACTTCACGGAGCTTCAAAGAGTTTCATGGCAGAGTGTGAAGCATGGAGAAATATTCGACACCGTAACCTTGTAAAGATCATAACTGCATGCTCCTCAGTTGACTTTCAAGGTAATGATTTTAAAGCTCTAGTTTATGAGTTCATGTCAAATGGGAGTCTAGAAAACTGGTTACATTCAACTCCAGGAATAGAGAACGGAGAGGGGAGACTAAGCCTAATTCAAAGGATAAATATTGCCACGGACGTCGTGCATGCCATTGATTACCTCCATCACCATGGGGAGATTCCTATCATACATTGTGATATAAAGCCAAGCAACATTTTACTCGATGAAGACATGGTCGCTCATGTTGCAGATTTCGGACTTGCAAGGTTTCTACTTCCTGAAGTTTCAAGTATCTCACAAAGCAGTTCTATTGGTTTAAGAGGAACCATTGGTTACGCACCTCCAGGTAACTAAAAAAATAATTTTCATTAATGTTATTACTTTGAGAATTAAGTTCTTGGAATCATATATTTGTTCTTCCTAATGATTTGCAGAGTATGGTATTGGAAATGAGATGTCAGCAGAAGGCGATGTCTACAGTTTCGGTATATTTTTGTTAGAGATGATGACTGGGAAGAGACCCACTGAAAGTATGTTTGAGAATGGCCTTAGCCTTCATAATTATGCTAGAAATGCCTTGCCAAACTTCATCAAAGATATTGTAGACCCAATACTTGTAAAGGAAGAGGAAAATGAAACACATAATCCAACATATGCAAAACAAAGGATGGAGTGCATGGTTTCAGTTGTCAAGATTGGAATTGCGTGCTCCCTGGAGTCAGCACAAGACAGAATGGCTATCTCAGAGGTTGTTGCTGAGCTGCAACATATTGGCAACATCATTTTGACGCTTGCAAAATAAATTGGATTTATGAATCTGTGATTATGTTTTCAGGTGAGGCAAAAAAAGAGTAATGGAACCACTTTTCCAGATGCAATAACTGCTGTCTAAATCTGTTACTGCCTTGTCATCTATTCAGCTAAAAGTATGTATAAGCACATCAATTTTTAGTCAACCAACTCAATTTCTAGTCATCTAACTCACTTTTCCAGCCAAAAATACTAATATTTAAAAAAGGGTTGGGTATGAACTGGTGAATCTAAATAGGCTTTCCATCCATCAGAACAAGATTCGTTCACTTCCCAGTTCCCACCTCTATTGGTGAAATGGAATCACTGCCCCTTCTGGATGTACATTTCAATGAGCTCCAAGGATTTATTTTATTTTTTTTGATAGGAAAAAAAAAAAAAATTAAAAGGAAGCCATCGTACACGAGGATGGACAAGGAGTCCATCTAAAAAAAAAAAAAAAAAGTACATGAAATTTATATTAAGAAATCGCAGCAACCCAATCTCTCTTCAAATCATTCAACGATTAGACCTTTGAACCCACCATTAGCATAAACCCAAAGAGAAGCTAAAGACATCACTTTGTCCCACAAAATATGATTCGCTAAGTAGAGATTCTTAAAATCCTAGCATTCCGCTCCATCCAAAGACACCAACATACTGCAAATACACCACAATCCCACAAACGACGTGTATACTCTCCTTTGCCAAAGCCTCGAAACTTAATCTGAAGAAGAGAAGAAATGCATTTGGGACTCACCCACTTGTCTCCAGCCACCTCAAACAAACGATTCCACAAGTACCTAGCGGTGCCACAATGAAGAAAGAGGTGATCATGTGACTCATCCGACATCCTACAATTTACACACCAATTTGGCGAAAGACATTTCATAGGCCTGCGAATCTGCAATTTGTCATTAGCGTTGAGTTTATTAAGCACTAAAAGCCACATAAATGCACTAATCTTGAAAGGGGTTTTAGACTTCCAAACATACGAAGCAAGGGGAAAAGAAGATGAAGTTGGGTCCCGAATCAAGAAGTGAAGAAATGACTTACAAGAATACTTCCCGGAACCCTCTAAGATCCGGACCCGAGAGTCTTGATTCTCAGAAAAATAAATTGAAGATAGACAAGAAAGGAGAACACCAACGTCAACGGACTCTCTATCATTAAGATTTCGAAAAAAAATGAAAATTCCAAGTAATTGAATCCCCCCGCTCCCCATGCACCCTAAATTCAGATATAGGGGCCCAATGAACCAAAGAAAGACGATATAAACGAGGAAATAAATCTCTTAAGGATGAATTACCTACCCAAATATCCTCCCAGAAAAAAAAAATGTGAGCTCCATTACCTACCTTTAACCGAGTATGAGGATGGAAAAGGCGGTGACATTGATGAATAAACTTCCACGGGATTTTGTGCGAACCTGAACCACTAAAAGAAGCGTCCCAACCATTACGTTGCATCCCGAACTTGCTCTTGATCACCTTATCCCAAATGGAATGAGGTTCTCGAGGAAATCTCCATAGCCATTTACTCACCAAAGAGATATTCCGAATGACTAGGTTCCCCAATCCTAGACCACCCTCCTCCTTTGGGCGACACACTTTACTCCAAGCCACTAAATGATCTTTTTTCTCCTCCCCTGAGTCTTCCCACAAAAAAATTCTCATCGCCTTCTCAATAATATCCGCCACAACAATTGGAATTTTAAAATTAGAGAGATAATACAGCGGAATACTAGAAAGACAAGCTCTCACTAAAGTAATACGCCTGCCCAAAGAAAAATAAGCACGCTTCCAACTAGCAAGACGCTTTGTAACTCTCTCTACCACTGGGTCCCAAAAAGAGATAGTCCTTGGATTTCCACCCAAAGGAACCCCCAAATAAGATAAGGGCCAAGAGAGTACCTAACACCCAATCAAAGACGCATAACTTCTACTCACATTATCGTCCAAATTTATCCCCGCAATCCCACATTTTACCAAATTAATTTTCAACCCAGACACACTCTCAAAAAGCTGAAGGATAGTGAGCACATTCTTAAAATTGCGAACACCTTCAGCTAAGAATAACATTGTGTCATCAGCAAACAAGAAACCATGTAATTATCTCTACCCACCTTACAACCCTCCACAATACCAACCTCCTCACCTCTGCTTAAAAGTTTACTCAAGACATCCGCCACAATGGTAAACAGAAATGGAGAAAGATGGTCTCCCTGACGTAACCCTCGCGAAGCCTCAAACCACTCGTGAGCCTTACCATTAACTGTGACCGAAAAACTCGGGGCTTTGAAGCACCCCATAATCCACCTCCGCCTTACGCTCAAGGACGTGATCTAAGAATGACCGGCTCACTCTATCCACTCTATCGTATGCCTTCTCGAAATCAAGCTTCACCACCAATCCCTTCTTTTCTCTCCTATTTAAATCCTCAACCATCTCATTAGCAACTAAAGTTGCATCAATACCCTGCCTCCCCCCCAACAAAAGCACTCTGAACTTCAGAAATTGTATCTCCCAATACCAACCTCAGTCTGAGTGACAAGACCTTAGTAATAATCTTATAAACACTCGTCACCAAACTGATAGGCCTAAAGTCATAAATCTTAATCGAGCGATCCTTTTTAGGAATCAAAATTATAAAGGTAGAGTTTATACACTTGCCGATAATACCACTCCTAAAGAACTCATCAAACACTCTCATAAGATCAAGTTTGACGATATCCCAACAAGCTTGAAAAAAAGCCATCGAGAAACCATCAGGCCCAGGAGCCTTATCTCTAGCCATACCATCAACAGCTTTACGAACTTCCTCTTCTGAAAATTCTCTTTCTAACCAAACCGACCTCTGGGAGTCAATCGGACACCATTCTAACCCTTCTAAACAAGGCCTGCTATGACTCTCCTCATGAAAAAGTTCTTTATAGTAGCCAGTGATAGCTCCCGAGATCAAATCAGGATTCTGCACTACTTCCCCTGAATCTAGCTGCACCTCCGAAATGTTACTCCTTCTCCTTCTACCAGTAGCCACCCTATGAAAAAATTTAGAATTGCTATCACCCTCTTTGACCCTTTTTATCTTAGACTTTTGATGCCAACTAATATCCTCTCTCAAGAGAAGCTCCCCAAGATTATTTTTCAACTCACTCTGCCGCTCCTCCTGCTCAGAAGAGAGAGGACATGACTCCTCTATTTTATCAATATCAGCGATCTCTTTAAGAGCAGCATCCTTAGCAAGTCGAATATCCCCAAAGGTCCCTTTATTCCACTCCTTAAGCTTATCTTTAACAAACTTCAATTTTTTCATAAAAATATATCCTGCCCACCCATGAACCTGACACTCACTCCACCATCCAGCTACCTTCTCCTTAAAACTAGAATGAAGAATCCACATATTCTCAAAACGAAAGGGAGTGGGACCCCATCGAACCGGGCAAGACTCAAGAATGGGAAAATGATCAGACACTGGCCTCTCCAACAGCTTCTGACTTAAAGAGGGAAAATGATCTTCCCACTCAGCTGAAAAAAGAAAACGATCAATTCTAGAAGCCACCTGTCTTTGACCCGAAACTGACCAAGTATATTGACCATTAGACAGTTCAATCTCCCTTAAATCATTAGCACAAATGAATTCATCAAACCCTCGCATACTCGCAGTCAATCTTGAACCACCTTTTTTCTCCCATGATATCCTTATCACATTAAAGTCTCCACCCAAACACCATTTTGAACCACACAAACCTGCCAAATCATTCAATTCTTTCCAAAAATCCTCTCTAAGCCTAGGACGGGTGGGACCATAAACAGAAGAGAACCACCACTCCCCTTTACCTCGAACCTCAAGACAAATAGACAACGAGAAAGATCCACTAATCACATCTTTCTTACAAGCTATTCTAGAGTCCCACATAACAATAATACCACCAGAAGCCCCACTCGAGGGAAGAAACTCCCACTCAGCTGAAAAAAGAAAACGATCAATTCTAGAAACATTATGGGAAGAAACTCCCACTCAGCTGAAAAAAGAAAACGATCAAGCGACATATAGTTAAATCACAGATCATACTTAACGACCATTAATCATGTCCTAAGTTTTCATGAATGTACTGCCTTTGGGAACTTCTATACTGTTCTTGGAATCATATACTTTTCCATCCTAATGATTTGCAAAGAATGGTCTTGAAATGAGATGTCAGCAGAAGGAGATGTCTATAATTTCGGCATATCTCTGTTAGAGATGATGACTGGGAAGAGACCCACAGAACATATGTTAGACGATGGACTTAACCTTCATAATTTTGCTAAAAAGGCTTTGCCAAACTGAATCACAGATGTTGTAGACCCAATACTTGGTGAGGAAGGGGAAAATCAAACTCATAACCCAACATATGCAAAACAAAGGATTGAATGCATGGTTATTGGAATTGAATGCTCTGTGGAGTCGGCACAAGCCAGAATGAAGATCTCAAAGGTTGTTGATGAGGTGCAGCCTGCAGCGTGTTACCAGCATCATTTCGCAGCATGAAATCGCAGTAGCGAGGTAAGAAGGCAGTGATCCTCAACTGTAGGGCTAATTTGAGCGGTAATAACATTCCAGATACAGTGTCTACAATTCGCACTTTGTTAAGTTACATATATTTCTATGTTGTAAAGTGCTAAAATTCCCATTACAAGGTGACTTCTCTATTTTGGATGTAGTTTAATCTTAAATTGCTGCAAAGGTAGAGGCTTGAATTTATTTTATTGTATATTGCCTTATTTTCTCTAAATACATTGGATTTATGAATCTCTCATTATACTTTCAGGTGAGGTAGAAAAAGGACACTGAAAGCACTTTTACGGCAATCATGACAACAAATTATGTGTTGGTAGTAGCACAGGACAACATATGTAATCTGCTATTGCTTTTACTCCCTCCGTCCCATTTCAAATTGCACAAAACCGCCTCTGCACGAAAATTAAGGAAATAGCGGAAAAAGTGATGTGTTGTGAGTGCGGATAGTTTGGTAGGAGAGAGAAGTGGGGTAGAGAATAGTTAGTGGGTTAGATGACGTGAGCATGCAAATGGGTAAAAACTTTCCATTTTTGGATTTTGCAATTTCTATGGGACAACTAAAATGGAAAATTCTGCAATTTGAAATGGGACGGAGGGAGTACATGTTTGCCTAAAATAGAATGATATTACTGTTGGTTTTTTCTATTCTGATGTTTTTGGTCAACTAAATTATGAGTAGTTTTATCTTAATCTTAGGGCTATGCTCCAACCATAAAAAAAGGAGAACTCCAAATTTTCCAAACCTATCAACAACTAAGTACATGCATCTCCATATTAAAATCAAACTAAAGAAAACATCAGCATATATATCTTTGCTGATTTGAAACCTTCAATTTCCCCAAATTGAAAAAGCAATTAACCCTAATCTAAAAAACACGCAATTGAGCAATTCTTATTGGCAAGCAATTGAAATTTTTTAAAATTAAAAGCATTTTAAAAGGAATATAGAAGCAATGAGCAGTTCATTACCGGGATGAGGTGCTGGGCGGAGTTCTGGATGCATATGAATTCCACTTCCCACTAAAAAATGGCGCATTCAGAATTTCAAATTCTGTATCATCAGAGCTTCTTCAAACTCTAATCACTGGCGGATTGGGTTGAGAGGGGGGGGGGGGGGGGTCAGTGTGTTTATGCGTGTGTGTGTATACTTGCTGGATACGAGTGTGTTTTATGCGGGTAGTTGTGGGTGTGCTTGTTGGGCATGGCCCGGTCATATGTGAGTGTTGGCGACCAAGGCTAAATTTTTTGTTCGGGACCTTGGTGTTTAAAATTTGTTATTGATTTCACTAGGATGATTTGGGCAAATTGCCAATTAGTTACCTGAGTTTGTCGTCAAGTTTCAATTAGTTACCCAGTTTGTGTTTCGGTCAATTTAGTTATTGAATTTGTCTTTTTGTTTCAATTGGTGTAAAATCCGTTTGTTTGTCAAAAAACTAACGAAAATTGATGAAAAACGTAACAAAGTTCTTTCAAAATTGCAATGATCAACCCTAAAGTTTAAATTATTCCATTACACCCCCAAACTAACGAATGTTAAAAGCTATCTTCTTTCTCAAAACCGGTCATCACCACCACCCAAATCCGGCCACTACCATAACCACCTATCTTCTTTCCAGCGGCGATCCTTCCCCTGCACACCATATTTTCCGGCAATTGTCCATATTTTCCGGCGAAAAAAAAGCAAAAAATCGGACCAGAAAAAATACGATTCCTGCTTCGTTAACCGTTGGATCGTCTTCAAACTTCTGGGGAATGTTCGCATCACCTAGGTGAACTTTATCACCGTTGGGATCTACCAAAAAATCACCGGAGAGGGAGATAAGTCCGCCGGAGCGAGAGAAAGGCGATTTTTGGGAGATTTTCGCCAGATTTTTTCCGGCGGACTTATCTCCCGCTCCGGTGATTTTTTTGGCAGATCCCAACGGTGAAAAGGTGCGCCTAGGTGATGCGAACATTCCCCAGAAGTTTGAAGACGATCCAACGGTTAACGAAGCAGGAATCGTATTTTTTTCTGGTCCGATTTTTTGATTTTTTTTCGCCGGAAAATATGGACAATTGCCGGAAAATATGGTGTGCAGGGGAAGGATCGCCGCTGGAAAGAAGATAGGTGGTTATGGTAGTGGCCGGATTTGGGTGGTGGTGATGACCGGGTTTTGAGAAAGAAGATAGCTTTTAACATTCGTTAGTTTGGGGGTGTAATGGAATAATTTAAACTTTAGGGTTGATCATTGCAATTTTGAAAGAACTTTGTTACGTTTTTCATCAATTTTCGTTAGTTTTTTGACAAACAAACGGATTTTACACCAATTGAAACAAAAAGACAAATTCAATAACTAAATTGACCGAAACACAAACTGGGTAGCTAATTGAAACTTGACGACAAACTCAGGTAACTAATTGGCAATTTGCCCGGATGATTTAGTCGATATCAATGTTATGTTAAAGTTCATTTGTGTTACAAAAAATAATTAAATAGGACAAACTTTTTGACACAGAGGGAATACTTATAAAATTAGTAAATAAATGTTGAATTTCATTCTAATTATTACACAATCTCCTTCTGTCCCACCTGAATTTTAACGTTTTGCCATTTTAGTTGTCCCACCCGAAATAAGACTTCCCAAAATAGAAAGGTCTTATTATTTTTTCACTAAATGGACCCACTTGTCATACTCACAATAATTTTTTCATTTATTATTCCCTATCTCACGTTTTCTCTCTTTCATACTCACAACACTTACTTTTCAAAATACTTTTTTACAATAAAATATTATTATTCCTTAATTATTGTGTCAGGACCAAAAATTTTATTTCGGGTGGGACGGATGGAGTATAAACACCTACTTATTTTTTACAATAAAATATTAGTATTCCTTAATTTTTGTGTCGGGACCAAAAATCTTATTTCGGGTGGGACGGATGAAGTATATTTTTAGATAATTCCTTTTTCCGTTTTTCGCACATTTAAAAAGCAAAATCATATATTAAAGTAACAGTGTTGACGATCATCAAATTATATAAACAATTTATTTAACATTCTTTAAAAAAATATGTTGATAATAATATAATGATATCAGTTGCTAAATGAGTTACCTGACTACCTGAGGTGTGACGAAATAATAAAAAAAAAAAAATTTATGGGTCGGTCATTTTTTCGATAGCACCAAAGGAGTAAGTAAAAGTTATAGTTTGATTAAATTAAATAATGTCTTTTTGTTATTGAGGTAGACATTTGAGTAGGTGAGATAGTCATTTTTATATTAATCTGGAATAATTTTTTCAAAATATAATTCTTTTATGAAAATGTATACCAAAATAGCATTCAAAAAAATTTATGCACCAAACTAACATTTTGTTTTGAAACCGGCATTGATAGTGCAGGTTTTAAGTTTAAACGTGGCACTACCATTACCGGATTTGTCTTTTAATTTTACTAAAGAAAAATAAAAGATCTTTTTTCTTCAGAAATTGAATCTGGTACTGGTAGTTCCGGTTTTAGGATGAACCCAGCCCTACTAGTAGTGCCAGGTTTTTAGATAAGTGATTAGGCAAATATTCCTCATCTCTCTCTATTATTGTTTTTTTTCTTTAGCGCCAATTTATTAACAAAATCATGCTTCCAATTTTTCTAGTTAAGGGCAATTCGATTATGAGAAGAAAGTCCAACATAAGGTAGGCCATGTGAAATTCATCGAAATCTGTAGTTACTAGTTAGTCAATGTTAATCAACTTCATTAATATGACACAACATTGACTATTTAGATTTATTTTTTTAATTTCTAATTGTTTAATTACCAGAAACAGGAGTGATGATGTAAGAAACGTACCGGATCAGCCATTGTCCAGAGGTTCGGATAATCCCAGCAAAAGAATCTCCTCTATCGGATCTACACACACGAAACAATAAAACGTAAACTAAGCCGGGTCTTCACCGGCGAAGGCCCTCTGGCGTGATAATAAGTACTCCCTCCGTCCCAGTTTAAGGTTCATACTTTCCATTTTGGTATGTCCTAGTTTAAGGTTCTTAGTTGCTTTATTCCTTAAATGGCAAAGTATGAATAGTGTTTTGGAAAATCTTGTCCTCATAAAATTCATATATTACAAAAAAACCATCACTCATCCATTTACTTTTCACCCACTTGCTTTATGAATGGACAATTATATTCTTCACACACTACTATTGTTGACTCAAATGTGCCTTTGTTTCTTAATAAACATGTAAAGTCAAACTAAGAACCTTAAACCGGGACGGAGGGAGTATCACGTTTGTAGAGAGAATAATAATAAAGCAATTTACTAAAGAGAGAGTCCAGAGTTCATGTACCCGTATAGGTGTATGGACACCTCTTTATATAGGCGTGGATGTAGTAGTCCTGACTTGTAAAGGAAGTCAAGGAATCCGTTTTGGTATAGAACTCGTATTTTAGGGAAGTAGAATCCCGATAAGGATTGTAATTATTATTTCCTTGTAGAAGAGGTATCCTTATTATGTAAGGATTCCCTTTATTTGTGTTAGGATTCATTGTTAGTACACCCACTTAATTTGATTGATCCATGCCACGTGTCTTTTTATGGACTTTAGGACCACATGTAATGAAGTTATACTTCAATTTTTAGATAAGTCCATTTCTAGATTTTTTGTTTGTCTAGGCTGAGTAGTTCGGTTTGCCCTTAGCGGTTTAGTTATTCAAACCGCCCTTGTGCTATCTTAGAACCGCCAGCTTGGAGTCGCTTATTTTCCATCAAACCGCATTCTGTGGCTTTGATGAAACTGCTCTTCAAGTCTCTCTTGGAACCGCTGATGTCAACTTGATGGAACCGCAATCTTGTAACCGCGTGCTTCAGTTTCTTATGAAACCGCACATCAAGTTCATCCTTGGAACCGCTCCTATACCTGGTGGAACCGCAGAGCAGTTATTGAAGAATTTCAAGAATGTCATTTATTCCTTAGACAAACATTCCCTTTTCAACCATAAAGGAATGTTTTATGTCTTGTCAAAATCACTCTAAGTTAACTTGGAGTTACTGCAAGGAATATCGGTCTTGTCCAAGCAATTTGAATTGTTTACCGTTAGTCCTTTCTGCAACAAAGGACAAATGTCAGGTAGTGGTGCCACAACTACCTAGGACTACAAGACAAAAGCAAGGACGAAAATGACAGCTCAACCAATGGGATTTCGACAGCATTGTACCCTTCAGATTTAATTCAAATCTTTGTCCAACGGTCACAAGGGTGCACTGCCTATAAATAGCCTTCATTTCCCAACAATGAAGTTTGTTGAGCTTCAAGAGAAATATTCCCAAGTGTTCAAGTTTGCTTTGAAGATTGAAACCCAGATATTCAAACCTTCAACCATCTCCTTAGCAAACCCAGATTTCTTCATCAAGTTTCAAGCCTAATAACCATCCATACTCAGCCTTTACACAGAAAGTTCTCATTTGCTCATCCATCACATAGATCATTCGAGCACTTGATTTCTTTCCACACACACACACCCGATTTATATAATCATATAGATTATATACTTCGAAAACACCGGTTGTTATAATAGTTTTATAGGTTAGATTTATTATTTAAAGTTTAGATTCTTCTTGTAAAACCTCCTCTAATTAATACAAGTCTAGTAGCTATTAGAAAATCCTAGACTAACCATCTAGGTAGAGGACGTAGTTCATTCAAGAACGAACCTCTTCAAATTGTGTGTTTGATCTTTACTTTTCTGTCTTGTTATTTACTTTTCTGTTGTGGTCTATAACTTGAATCCATATACGAAATGACGTAAAAAGTGAATTGTGTTTTTCTTTAATCTTTAAGTTGAACTTATCGGTTGCATCATTGTGTTTTCAACCCGAGTCAAACCGCCCAACTCTTTAACTATCCTTTTGGCCAAACCGCTAAAACTCCGCTGTGTATTTTATCGGTTCGGTTTAAGTTCTTTGAACCGTAGTTAACCAAACTGATAAGTATTCGGTTGATTTTCAAGGGTATTTTTGAAAAGTTTGGACCGCTATTCACCCCCCCTCTAGCGGTTCTATACCCTTGTTGCCCTCTGGGACCAACAAGTGGTATCAGAGCATATCCACCAAAACTTGTTTTTACAAGCTTAACCGCTTGGGTGCTGATCCAATGGCAAACTCAAACACCCATATGATGCACACATCCAATTCGAATCATTTGCCGATTCTGGATGAAGATAGTTTTATCTTTTGGAAAGATAGGATGACGAAACACATGATTTCATGTGATCGTAGACTGTGGAACGCGGTTACTGAAGGACCATATATCCCTATGAAAGCTAACCCTCGTGCAGGAACCGCAGGAGAAGAAGCTGAAATCAAGAAGTTGGAAAGTGAGTAGACTGAAGCAGACCGCAACAATGTGGACTTCGATGGAAGAGCTATGTCCATGCTTGTGTCAGCTATAGACCTGAGGACTCATTCAAAAGTGCTAAATTGCAAAACCGCAAAGACAACCTGGGATGCTATAGTTGACTTTCTGGAAGGAGATTCAGATACCAAGAAGAACCGCCTCTATCAACAGAGAAGGCTCTTTGACTATTTTATTAAAGACCCTAAGGAATCTCTTAGACAATGCTATGAGAGGATTATTGATATTGTTAATGTTTGTTTTTCTCTTGGACATGTCTATTCTAATACAGATTTGAACATGAGATTCATGCAAGCACTTGGTAGCAAATGGCTGATCAAAACTACTAACATTGAAGACAACAAGGACTTGGAAGCTCTTGATCTTCGACACTTGTATGCCATGCTGAAGGTTTTTGAATTCAAGCTTGAAGAGGTCCATGAAACTGAAAGCAGATTTAAAATCCTCTCTCTAGCCGCATTCAACAATACCTCATCTCCAGTTTACAATCCAGACCATCATCAAGCCGCTCCTCACCTCCACTTGCAAACCGCTCCTCCTGATCAAAATGATCCTAGATGCAATCCTCAAACCGTACCTCCTGATTATTACCAGCAGTCTCATCAATCCTACTCTCAATTACATCAACCATATCCCCAACCTCATCAATCTTATCAGCAGTCTCATCATTCCTACACTCCTCCTCAAAGTTCTTATTCTCAATCTTCATGCTCTAGTCAAGTTGATTTTGATGACATGGATGATGAAGAATTTGCATTGTATGTGAAGAAATACACCAAGTTCAGGAAGAACAACAGATCTCAATTTCCATCCCCCCAAAGGACCTGCAAAGTTTGTCCCTCCAACCAGATTCAACAAAACCGCAGATCCCAAGAAAAGGGATGACCTGGTCTGTTATAACTACAGACAGCCAGATCACTTTGCTTCAAGTTGTCCCCAAACCGCGCTATGAAGCCGCGTCAGCAAAGAAACCATTCAACAAGAAGTTTGTCAAAAGAAGAGGAATGGTAGCTGACCAAGGGGATCAACTGCTGATATGGATGGGATCTGATTCAGATGAAAGTGATGATGAAGGTGAAGTTGCTAATTTCTGCCTCATGGGATTTGAAGAAAGATTTGAAATTGACAAAAGCCTTCCACTGCCAAATCAACAAATGAAGTCAGTTTCACCAAGGACTCCTGAGGCTAGATCAAGCAAAGCTCCTACAACACCAAACCGCTCTCCTGAGGTTCAAGCAGACCAAAGCCATGATGACCAGGTATTAGAACATGCTAATATTATTTGTCAACAACATACTGTGCGTAAAAAGACATATAAACTAATGGCTGCGGAACTTGAAGATTCCCAAAGAGAATGCATGTCCCACAAGGAGGAAATTGAGAAACTCAAGTTCCAAATTGCTGGGATACCATTAATTGAGGAAGAAAACCACTATCTGAAGGATAGAGCCGAGGCACTTCTCACCCAAATCCATGAGCTTACTGCACAAAGGGATGACCTTCAAAAAGTGACTGATGTGTGGACTAAGTCTGGTGTCATCGTGGAACAAATCCTAAATTCACAAATTCCTACATCGGATAAAAGTGGATTGGGGTTTAAAACTGAAGATGAGTGTAAATGTCCTTGTCTCTGTGCCGAAGGTGGTGTGATTATACCGAATGTGTCGCGCCCCAGACCCGTGGTCCTACTTGGCCCCATACTCAGGACACGAGTGGAAGACGTTATAAAACACTTTTGAAAATCTTTCGAAATGTACTTTTATAAAGTTTAACAAAATCATACTTGAAGTTCAAAGACTTCATTTAACATTAAACAAACTTTACAACCAACTTTCACAACGAAAGTACTTAGCCCGAAGGCTTACAAACTTTTATACAAATATACATACACCAACATTATCCAAAATAGGTGTTACGAGATGATAAAGTCAAGGAAACTCTACCCAAAAGGTTATACATCTAAGTAATGTAACCTTGACATAACTCATATCCCAAAATCTTACCACCACGACGTCCTCCCGTGCAATTATCCTATTCCCTGGACTCGCCTTTATCTAAAACAGTAAACAAATAAAGGGTGAGAATGAATCTCAGTAAGCTACTAAAATGCAACTACGTTTCATGCTAAAATGATAATCATAAATAATAGTATCATAGCAATCACTTAGCACATAGTATGAGAGGTAAAATCAACTCATATACCACAAATTCCACAAATGCCACACTCAGGTGGATACCAAGCCAAGGTTTACCCAATAAACATAACTGTCTAAGAAAACCATCTGAGCAGCATAAATAGCTGAAGCCGGGATCCCGAAAACCAAATCATAACCATAAGAACCCAAGTAACAATAGGGAAATATAACACAAAGTCATAACCCAAATGCTCACCAAAGGGAGCGATTCATCCCATCCAAGGCTAATCTGGACTGGGGAAACAGAGAAGGCACAGTGGACACCTTATAGTGAACTTGGCTTGTGTAACACTATAATTCTCCCACCGCCTGACACACAAGGTACCAATGGAAAACCTTATAGTAAACATACTTGTACCACTATAATTCTCCCATTGCCTGACTCACAAGGTACCAATGGAAAACCTTATAGTGAACATACTTGTACCACTATAATTCTCCCATTGCCTGACTCACAAGGTACCAATGGAAAACCTTATAGTAAACATAACTTGTACCACTATAATTCTCCTATTGCCTGACTCACAACAAGACCAGCTGGACTTTCCACAAGGAGCACAGTAATGAATACTTGCTAAACAACAACAACCGGGGCAATGATTCTAAAATAAGGAATTAAGCCAAACACATCACAAAGATGAACCAATCCAAACCACATCAAAAGATGTTCAACAATACCCCATGTAACACTTATTCATATTCCATAACACATTTGTTCACAAAGAAATCAATTTCAAACACTAGAGTGTTCCACAATAACCCTCTAGGTACTCTAGGATAACACCTAAGACCTAGACCAAGATTAAACTTTAAATCACTTGGATTGGAACCACTCAACTTTTCCAGCAACCCTGGGCGGTCGCCCACATCAGACTGTGCGGTCGCCCAAAATACTCTGTCCAAGACAAAAATCTTCCAGATAAGTGTGCGGCCGCACGCCCTATTTGGGCGGCCGCCCAACACACCCGCCAGGCCAAAACTTGAACAAACTATACTCCTTTCGTTCCACCGTTCCATAAGTATAAATATAATTTTTCTAATATACTAATATACTCATTTAGGGATACTTTCATTCATTTTCCCGTCCCAAGAATAATAGTATAATTTTATAATATACTTATTTAACATTTAACTCAAGTTAATATTTTACTGTCCCACAAGTAGGAGTATACTTTCAAACACTTATACTAACATTCTCAGGATATAAACATACTCCATATACAACTTGCATACAAACCAAGTCACTTACCCAGTATAATTATACTCCTTTTGTCCCAAATAAACAAATATCACAAATAAATTATTTTCACAATAATTTCACCACATATCACATATATAGCAAATATATGACCATTTTACTATTTAAGGGGAATTAGTAACTTACCTATTTCCGGAAAAAGTATCGCAGAAATATGTTTTGTTCGGGTAGAAATGACCTACTCAACGCCCTTATCATTTTTATATAATTAGTTTTTAAAATGGATAAGTAATTAAAAAGATAGAAATTAAAATAGGATGAAACTTACCTTTCTTTCTTGAACCAGAGAGAGTAATGAAAATGGAAAAGTTGAAATGTTGCATACGCAGAGAGTGATGGAAGGATAAGTACATAAGGATTTTTATAAAATTTTCACTTTGGTCCCTCTACTTTCATTTTCAACAATTAAGCCCCTGAACTTTAAAGTTACACTTTGGACCCTAAAGTTTCAACTAACTCATTTATTCCTTTTAACAAAATTACTACTAACACATTAACTAACACATATACTCAAATAATATATGCAAGTCATAAAAATATTTTCTAACACATAAAATGCACATAAAAGTTTCATTTTAAGTTAAGAAAATTAGGGTGAGTTTGGGGTCGTTACAATCACTCCCCCTTAAAGAAAATTCGTCCCGAATTTTAGGATAACTTACCAAACGAATCAAACAACCAAGGATATTTCCTTTCCATTTCGTCCCGAAGCTCCCAAGTAGATTCTTCCACATTATGGTTCCTCCTAACTGACCATCTCTCTGAGGATGAAAAGTCGTTCTATATCCCAATTCTGAATTCAAAGCCTTCTGAATTGCTTGCTAAAATCAAGATGTAACTAAGGAACCCATATCCAATATCATACTCGTAGGCATCCCATGAAATCGAACTATCTTCTGAACAAATAAGTAACAACTGGAATTAACATTTATACCCTCAAAATAGATAAGGTGAGAAAACTTGGTAACCAATCCGCTATCAATCAACATCATTGGTCTCATCTATTCAGTGTAACTCCTTCAATAAAACCTTTCGCAATAGATTCATATCCACTCATAAATCTCAAAGGCATGTCACAAACCAACTGATCACTGATATTTTACTTCCAGATTATTCGCAGCTCAAGGACTTAGTTGAATGCTTAGAATTTCGCATGTCAAACAAATCAATTGTAACTCTTCAAATTATCTCAATACTCTATCTGCATTATCTCATGTGTAACTCTCTTTGAAAAGAACCAATACTTTAACTCTCATGGTTGGTAAACACTTCAATATGGATTTATAAAGGTCATTCACTAATGCCATGGATATATAATCTCAATAAATCTCAAGTTATAGGTAGGATAATTTTGTTCATAAGGAATCAATCTTCTCAAAGCACACATTGTTACCATACAATTCTGAAGCGATGAACATCTCAATCACTCTTTAAAGCTTCACCATGAATAATAAATTTATCAGATCCACTATAATGGTAAAATTCGACATATCCACTAGAAAATAGTAACACTGATCATATCCTCTAGATAACTGTAATACTAGTCAAATCCATTAAGCAATATCAATACTGAAGTTGTCATCAACTCTCGTTTCCACAATTAAAAACTCGTTTCACTCTTACCAATCCATCGAGAAAGTGTATCTTCCTATGTCATATAGTTAACGGTGTAGCTACCTTAGAAATCCATCAATGAATCTCTAACCATATGCCAATCTCAACAAGTTACATACCTCTGCTACTGAAGTAGAATTTTTCCAATTACTGTTGCTTCTATATTTAAAGAATCAATAACCATGCCTGTATTGAAACTCCCTCAAAATGATATATCCTCTAATAAGAAGACATAATACCTTGATTTCACAACTGTTGCCTCTCACAAAGCAATCCAATTACGGCTACAGATACGACTCAGCATATCCAACAATACCACTGAAGTAGTTGTTAATTCAAACACTATGACCACAATTTATGATGCCCATACCTGGTATGAAAAACCGTTTTTAAAATATACTCAAATCAAAATTTCAACTGATGATAATCACTCCAAGTCAACCACTGAATAAACCACTGATCTCTGAAGTTGATCAAATATATCCCTCATATAAAATAACAAGTGATGCTTCGTTATAGTCATCTGGTTGAGCTCTTAGTATTCAATATACAATCGCAAAGTACCATACCTTTTCATAATAAAAAATACTGATACATCCCACGTAGATATACTAAACGTAATGAATCCCTTGTCAAGAAATATCTCAAGTTGAATCTTCTACTCCTTTAACTCAACCAATGTTATGGATATATTGCACTAGATATCAACACTATAGCATTATACCGAACAACTCAAGATAATCCAAGGTTTTCATCAATCATGTACTACTCAATAGAAAACATATCTGAGATCCCACAAAGGAAGAGTACATTCTCTAGTTTAGCTATAGACACTCTGCTGCCAACCCCATAAACAAAATACCAGGCATAACCTTGTGATAAAAAAAAAATCAGACTTTAATGCATAAATAGCATGAATGCTAAACACATATATCTACTATGCTTAATTAAAGCACACTAGCATATAAAACTCCACCACAATAATATCAAAATCTTGCTATGGAAAAATAACTAAACTAGCAAGTAAAACATGCTCACAAATTTGCACATCACAAGTGCGCAACACTCTATCAATCGCCAAACACTCCCCCTTAGGATAGACACCTCTAACACCTAAGGTAGAGACTTAGGAGACACATGTAATCGAGAAGAAAAATGCATAGACACATAAGAATGCGAAGAGCCAGGGTCTATAAGTGTATGTGCTCTCAAACTAGACATAGAAATTATACCTCCAATCACATTAGAAGGATCTGAAATCTGTTGTTGATTGATGGCAGAAACACTACCTTGTACCTTAAACTTCCCTGAAGAATCCCTCTTCTGGCCCTAAGAAGACCCAATTACACTTCCCGATAACTGATTCTTAAATCTAGAGCAATTCCTCTGAAAGTGACCCAACTGACCACATCTCATACATTTGCCTTGCTTCTTCCAACATCTTTCTTCTAAATGCCCTTCCTTCCAACAATAGCTACATACTCGTTTACCTTGAGTTCTTCTATTATGTGGCCCTTGAAAAGATTCTCTAGCTTGCAAAGATGTCCCTTGGTATTCTTTACTATCACCACGCTGGGGTTGTGGTTTTAACTGTCCTCCTCGTTTTGTCACATCTGAGGCTTCAACCTTGCTTTTATGCTCAACTATATCGTCAATTGTTTTCATTACAGTTTCAAACATACCTTAGAACATTGTTCGAACCTCTTCTCTAGCATTACCCAGCCCTGAAGGCCCCGACTGATCACCCTTTGTTCCAACCATCTTCAGTGATTACCTGCATAAAACACTCAACGTTTCTAGCTCTGATACCAACTGTCGCGCCCCAGACCCGTGGTCCTACTTGGCCCCACGCTCAGGACACGAGTGGAAGACGTTATAAAACACTTTTGAAAATCTTTCGAAATGTACTTTTATAAAGTTTAACAAAATCATACTTGAAGTTCAAAGACTTCATTTAACTTTAAACAAACTTTACAACCAACTTTCGCAACGAAAGTACTTAGCCCGAAGGCTTACAAACTTTTATACAAATATACATACACCAACATTATCCAAAATAGGTGTTACGAGATGATAAAGTCAAGGAAACTCTACCCAAAAGGTTATACATCTAAGTAATGTAACCTTGACATAACTCATATCCCAAACTCTTACCACCACGACGTCCTCCCGTGCAATTATCCTATTCCCTGGACTCGCCTTTATCTAAAACAGTAAACAAATAAAGGGTGAGAATGAATCTCAGTAAGCTACTAAAATGCAACTACGTTTCATGCTAAAATGATAATCATAAAGAATAGTATCATAGCAATCACTTAGCACATAGTATGAGAGGTAAAATAAACTCATATACCACAAATTCCACAAATGCCACACTCAGGTGGATACCAAGCCAAGGTTTACCCAATAAACATAACTGTCTGAGAATACCATCTGAGAAAACCATCTAAGCAGCATAAATAGCTGAAGCCGGGATCCCGAAAACCAAATCATAACCATAAGAACCCAAGTAACAATAGGGAAATATGACACAAAGTCATAACCCAAATGCTCACCAAAGGGAGCGATTCATCCCATCCAAGGCTAATCTGGACTGGGGAAACAGAGAAGGCACAGTGGACACCTTATAGTGAACTTGGCTTGTGTGCCACTATAATTCTCCCACCGCCTGACACACAAGGTACCAATGGAAATCCTTATAGTGAACATACTTGTACCACTATAATTCTCCCATTGCCTGACTCACAAGGTACCAATGGAAAACCTTATAGTGAACATAACTTGTACCACTATAATTCTCCCATTGCCTGACTCACAAGGTACCAATGGAAAACCTTATAGTGAACATAACTTATACCACTATAATTCTCCCATTGCCTGACTCACAACAAGACCAGCTGGACTTTCCACAAGGAGCACAGTAATGAATACTTGCTAAACAACAACAACCGGGGCAATGATTCTAAAATAAGGAATTAAGCCAAACACATCACAAAGATTAACCAATCCAAACCACATCAAAAGATGTTCAACAATACCCCATGTAACACTTATTCATATTCCATAACACATTTGTTCACAAAGGAACCAATTTCAAACACTAGAGTGTTCCACAATAACCCTCTAGGTACTCTAGGATAACACCTAAGACTTAGACCAAGATTAAACTTTAAATCACTTGGATTGGAACCACTCAAATTTTCCAGCAACCCTGGGCGGTCGCCCACATCAGACTGTGGGGTCGCCCAAAATACTCTGTCCCAAGACAAAAATCTTTCAGATAAGTGTGCGGCCGCACGCCCTATTTGGGCGGCCGCCCAACACACCCGCCAGGCCAAAACTTGAACAAACTATACTCCTTTCGTTCCACCGTTCCATAAGTATAAATATAATTTTTCTAATATACTAATATACTCATTTAGGGATACTTTCATTCATTTCTCCGTCCCAAGAATAATAGTATAATTTTATAATATACTTATTTAACATTTAACTCAAGTTAATATTTTACCGTCCCACAAGTAGGAGTATACTTTCAAACACTTATACTAACATTCTCAGGATATAAACATACTCCATTTACATACTTGCATACAAACCAAGTCACTTACTCAGTATAATTATACTCCTTTTGTCCCAAATAAACAAGTATCACAAATAAATTATTTTCACAATAATTTCACCACATATCACATATATAGCAAATATATGACCATTTTACTATTTAAGGGGAATTAGTAACTTACCTATTTCCGGAAAAAGTATCGCATAAATATATTTTGTTCGGGTAGAAATGACCTATTCAACGCCCTGATCATTTTTATATAATTAGTTTTTAAAATGTATAAGTAATTAAAAAGATATAAATTAAAATAGGATGAAACTTATCTTTCTTTCTTGAACCAGAGAGAGTAATGAAAATGGAAAAGTTGAAATGTTGCATACACAGAGAGTGATGGAAGGATAAGTACATAAGGATTTTTATAAAATTTTCACTTTGGTCCCTCTACTTTCATTTTCAACAATTAAGCCCCTGAACTTTAAAGTTACACTTTGGACCCTAAAATTTCAACTAACTCATTTATTCCTTTTAACAAAATTACTACTAACACATTAACTAACACATATACTCAAATAATATATGCAAGTCATAAAAATATTTCCTAACACATAAAATGCACATAAAAGTTCCATTTTAAGTTAAGAAAATTAGGGTGATTTTGGGGTCGTTACAGAATGAACAAACCAAAGAAATTCCCAAGGTATATCATGCTGGTAAAAAGGGATCAAAACAAGAAATTAAAAAGCAAAATTATTTTTTTGAGTATCCTAAAAACCTGACTGGGAGAGATTCAAAGTGGAAAGAGAAATCCACAGCGGCTGAGGCAACCAAGGAAGTATTGAGTGATGAAACCGTTCCTAGTCGGTTTAAGGAAATTCCTATTGTTTTTCCTAAAGCCGCACCTAAGAGGAAGGTTGAGCTCAAGAAGGTAGTCTTTGTTAAAGCCAAAACCGCTGACCCAGTAAAACATGAGAAACCGAAGGTCAGTAAAGGGTTTGTAAAACCGCAACCTAAACCGGGATTTATTCATTGTGCTATTTGTGCCGATTATGGTCATGGTGCTGGTGATTGTCTTTTAAGGTTCACACCCAATGCCAAAGGATTTAAAAATCCTAAGGTTAAATAGGTGTGGGTGCCCAAAATCTGATAACCCTAGGACCCAAGAAATAAGGGGGACCAAAATCTTTAATGTTTATTTTTTAGATTTTATGCTTCATGGCTGGTAGTTCAAAGAAGAAGAAGGATCTTTGGTACTTGGATAGTGGTTATTCACGACACATGACCAGAGATAATGAACTTCTTTGTGACTTCATCAGTATGAGAGGCCCCTCAGTAGTGTTTGGTAACAACAAGAAAGGAGAAACCATAGGATATGGAGCAATCAAACGAGGAAATGTGACTATTGAAAATGTGTCACTAGTAGAAGGACTCAAGCATAACCTTCTCTCCATATCTTAGTTTTGTGACAAAGGAATGAACTGCAATTTCACCTCAACTAATTGTTTCATTAAAGATGTAACTTCCGGAGTTACACTACTGACTGGCAACAGAACAGGTGATGTATATATGATAGATTTGAGTAATATTGTTTCTATTGCTGAGCTCTGTTTTGTAGCAAAAAATATTAGTGAAATCAGCTGGTTATGGCATAAGCGGCTCAGCCACTTGAACTTTAAATATCTAGCAAAATTGCAAAGGGACGGTCTTGTCAAAGGACTACCCAAAGTGGCTGACCATCATGATAAGAAATGTAAAGCCTGCCAACTTGGTAAGCAGCCCAAACAGTCATTTCCTAGCAAAATCGCGCCTTCAACGAACCCCTGCTTACAACTGCTTCACATGGATTTATTTAGACCTGTCCCAACCGCAAGTATAGGAGGAAACCGCTTTACCTTGGTCGTTGTTTGATGACTTTTCAAAATATACATGGGTGGAAATGATGGCCTCAAAAGATGATACTTATGGCATCGTAACCGCTCTCTTTAGACAGCTCCAAAACTCAGAAATTGGATGATATCGTTGCTGTGCATTCAGATAATGGGACCGAGTTTACAAACAATGGTGTTGCCCAATATTGTGATGATCATGGAATTGATCATAATTTCTCTGCCGCTGGGGTTCCACAAAAAAATGGAGTAGTGGAAAGAAAGAACAGGACTTTTGATTGAAGCCGGGAAGACCATGATTGCAGAAGCCAAGCTTCCTAAGTACTTCTGGGCCAAATCAGTCAATACCGCCTGTTTCACTCAGAACCGCTCCCTCATCATCAAAGTCCATAATAAAACTCCGTATGAATTGTGGAGAGGCAGATCACCTAACATTTCCTTCTTTAAGATCTTTGGATGCAAATACTACATCTTATACAATGGCATAGAGCATCGAGGTAAATTTGATGCTAAGGCCGATGAAGGTATTTTTGTTGGTTATTCTAAACATTCCAAAGCTTTTCGCTGTTTCAATAAGACATCATTAAAAATTGTAGAGTCTGTCCATGTTACATTTGATGAACATGATCTTCTTAAGCCACATATGGCTCCAAATGTTGCTGATGATCTTAGTGGTTTTGAGACAGGTACATCTTACCCTAAACATTCAGCCGCAGATGACCAACCTACTCAAACCGCTCCATCAGGTTCTCCAGCCTCTCACAATCAAACCGCAAGTGGTGTTGCTGTAGAACCGCTATCTTCTGATCCCATTCAAACCGTTGAACCAGTTCCAATCATCACCTTCAATGAAGATTTCAATGATTATCAAGAAGAGCCTCCTCTAGAAAATCTTCAAGAAATAGTGGTTCATGAAGACCTCCCTCCAGAAATTAATGAGCATAGAGACCATCCAACTACTAATGTTATCGGTCCTATCAATTCTGGTGTTCAAACAAGAGGAAACTTAACTCATAGAGATGACCACGGTTTGTTCACAACCGCTTTGTTATCTCAGATGGAACCGAATAAGGTTGATGAAGCTCTAAGTGATCCAAGTTGGGTAACTGCAATGCAAGAAGAGCTTAATCAGTTTGAAAGATGCAAAGTTTAGACTCTAGTTCCAAGACCCAGAGATCACACTGTAATTGGAACAAAATGGGTATACAAAAACAAGATGGATGAAAATGGTACTATAACAAGAAACAAAGCAAGGTTGGTTGCTCAAGGCTATAGGGAAGAAGAAGGGATTGATTATGATGAAACCTTTTCCCCTGTAGCCAGAATTGAAGCCATTAGATTGTTCCTGGCCTATGCATCCTTCAAGAAATTCAAGTTATATCAAATGGATGTGAATAGTACATTTCTGAATGGTGAACTACAAGAAGAAGTCTATGTAGCCCAACCGCCAGGATTTGAAGATAACAAATTACCTCATCATGTCTTCAGGCTCAAGAAGGCCTTGTATGGACTCAAACAAGCATCAAGAGCATGGTATGACACTCTATCTAAATTTCTTATTGAACAAGGCTTTTCTCGAGGTAAAATTGATACAACTTTATTTATTGCTAAACACAAAGGTCATTCATTATTAGTTCAAATATATGTTGATGATATTATTTTCGGTTCTACTAATGAAACTATGTGTGTTAAGTTTGAGAAGCTAATGAAAGGTAAATTTGAAATGAGTATGATGGGAGAGTTGACATTCTTTCTTGGACTCCAAATAAAGCAATGTCATGATGGAATCTTTATCAATCAAGCCAAATACACTAAAGACTTGATAAAGAAATTTGGGCTTGAAACCGCTAAACCAGTAGATACCCCAATGTTGGGTATGCCCACATATATCTTAGTTTCAATGTAATAGGATTGATTAGATTTGATTGATCCATCACCTAAGTTTTATTTCATGGACTTTAGACCACATATAAGAAGTATTTATACTTCATTTTTTAGGTTGTCCATTGTAATAGAATAGGCTTAGGAATAGGGTAAGAAGATCAAGATTCAAGAAAAATCACATGTTCACTTAGAGTCGCGCGCCATGCACCTCTCTCTTGCGCCATGCGCCTCTTTAGGCACGCGCATGAGTATGCGCCCCAGATGGCTCAGCACGCGCATGTGTTACGCGCCCCAATGGCTCAACGCGCCTCAAAGTATTAATTCAACACTCAGTGATTTATTGAAGACATGAAGACTTGAAGAGATTCAAACCTCACCAATGATCCAACGGTGGTTAAAAGATACGTATGCGCCTTCATCTGATGACACGTGCCCAAAACGGTCACATTTATGTTATGTGTCTAAACGGCTATAAAGGACGCATGCTCCACTCAATGAGCGACAGCACATCTGTCCTTTTATCTTATCCACAAGGATTTCCAACGGCTAGTTTTTGGGAGTTACTATAAATACCCCATAACTTCAGACATTTGAAGTTGCTAAGCATTTCAAGAATTTCTCTCTCAAGCATTTGTTGAAGATTTGAAGATTGCCTTTGTTATATCCAGAATTCTCAAGAACATCTTCATAACTTCATCCTTAGCCCAGATCCTCAAGCAAAAACACTTTAGTTTTCTTGTGCTCTCAATCTCAAAGATCTAAAGAGCCTTGAATCTAAAATCACATACGCACCTCTTTAAGTTTGATCACTTAGATCTTTCTTTAAGAGATACACCGGTTATTGTTTTGGATTTGTTCTTTCATAGAAATAGATCTTGAGTTAGTGTGTAAGCTCAAACGATTTTGTAACACTCTCTTATAATAAGATCTACATTAGAAAATCCAAGACTAACCATCTTGGTAGAGGACGTAGATCATTTTCCCAATCGAACCTCTCCAAATAGCGCGTACTTACTTATTGCTATTTCCTTTCAAGTTCATATCATATCTAACTATTTTCTTGTTTAATTCATTGTAGATTGATTGATTGAACTGCGTTGTGTTTGTTATATCATTTTCCTTAGTTCCTTATTTCACTCACTTTGAGCCAAATACTTAGAGTGTGTGTGCGCCCCCTTTATCATACTTTGCGCCTATTTACTTACTAAATTCCACTGTGCGTTTCACTCACTCATTTAGGCTCATATCATAATGCTTACTTGATAAAGTGCGCATTTGCAATTGAGTTTTTCAAGGGTACGAAAAGAATTTCAAAACAGCTATTCACCTCATCTCTAGCTATTTTTCATACCCTTGTTGCCCTTTGAGACCAACAAGTGGTATCAGAGCAAACACCTTTATAAAACACTTTTGTTTTTCAAGCTTAACAGCTTGGGTGCCGATTCTAAATGGCAAACTCAACACCTATGGCAACTGCAAACTACACTCACGTTCTGGTCTTTGAAGAAGATCATTTTGACGTGTGGAAATTCAACATATTGACCCATCTCAACTCAATCGACGAAAGGCTCCATGACACCGTAGTTTATGGACCTTACATTCCGGTTAAAGCGAATCCAAATCCACGCACCAACGATGCTCAACCTACAGTTCTGAAACGAAAGAAGAATGGACTGAGGAAGAAACAAGAAGAGTTGCAAATGATGGGAAAGCTAGAAACATTCTCCTAAGCACTCTAAGCACGGCTATGAAACAACAAGTCATGCATTGTGCTACTGCTAATGAGCTATGGGATGCCATTGAAGAGCATATAGAAGGAGATACCGTCTGCAAGGAGAACAAGAGATACGAAGTACAAAAGAGATTCAACAATTTCTCTCAACTCCCCGGAGAAACCTTAAGACAAACTTATGAACGCTTTTGTGAAATTATCAATCTATGTATTTCACTTGGCATGAAGTTTTCGAACAAAGATTTGAATGTCAGTTTTCTCCAAGCTTTTTAATCAAGATACCTACATAAATCTAGCGCTCTTGAAGATGCTGGAACTTTGGATGATTGGACTTTAAGGAACCTTTATGCTAATCTCAAAGTTTATGAGCTCAAACTTCAGCGAATTAGTGAAACTGAAGGAAAATCAAAATCTGTTGTAATGGTGGCGTATAGAGAGGAAGCCTAACCTCCTGCGCCTGCGCCTATTTAGAAAGAGAAAAGTTCTGATCCCAAAATTTCTACTTCTGAGCTATTGGACATGGACGATGAAGACTTCGCTTTATTTGTGAAGAGATTCAAGAAGTTCAGAAAATTCACCAAGCCCGGTTCAACCAACAAATATCAAGGATCTACCAGCAAAGCTCCTTCAAAGTTCATAAGGAGCAATGATTCTAAAAGAAAAGAAACCGGACACTTTGCATCGAGCTGCCCAATTCCCAAGTTCGAGTATATGCAAAAGAAGAGCATCCATACTCTTAAATTCACTCCCAATTTCACTCGTCATAAGGGAATGGTTGCTGAAGAAGAAGCACCAGCAAATGAGCACAACACGTGGATTGAAACAGACTCCAATGATAGCGATGAAGACTCCGATGATGGACTCGTTTGTTTTGTTACAAAAGATGAAGATGATGTTGAAATTAATGACTATGACCCCGATGACTTTTCAAAGGATGTTCCCGATATGAAAAACTTGAACAAACCAATCAAGAAATCTGCTAGTCACTCTGAGGCGAAAAAGAAGAAAGGACCAACTATCAGTGAGCTAATTGAACAAGGATGTCTTACTCCGGCTCAAAGCGATGGTGGATTATTGTTTGCCCGATGTGATCTAAGTGCAAGGAACAAGCTAAGAAAGGGAACTTACATCAGACCACAAGTTGAACCAGCTGCACCAATTCCTAAAATCAACGATGATGAAATTGTTGCTGAACAAGAAAAGTTATTCAAAAAGGCTAAAAAGGTAATCAGTAGATTTGATAATATGAAGGAAGGTTTAGCACTATCATGTGATGAAATTTCCCAGCTTAAGAACGAGAAAACTGTTCTAAAATCTGAACTCACCCTCCTTAAGGAGAAGATAAAGAGCATGACTCCTCTTACTGTTAAAAACACTTTTCTAACAGAACAGAACTCACTTCTTAAAGTTCAAAACGATGAATTGGTCGCTCAAATTACTGATCTCAAAAAGATTACAAATGAGTGGTCCAATTCTCGTGTCACTATGGACAATATTTTTGAGTCCCAAAAAGACAGTGGTGATAAAAGTGGCTTTGGATTCTCATCAACTAGTGACAACTTTAAGTGTGATGTCTGTGCTGAAAGAGAGTGAATTTACAAAACAGCAAACTTTTGAAATTCCCAAGGAAAAACATTCTAACTCAATGGGAAAAGGACAGGAAAAAGTCAAGAGACAAACATTCCATTATGTCTACCCAACGAAGCAATTTGGGAAAGCTAATGAGAAAGATATAGATACAGATGAATCATCCTCTAGCAAAATCCCTCTTGAAACAAAGCGCGCTCCTTCTCCGAGTGCTCATTATGCTCCTAGGAGCCACGCGCTTCATCGCCGTGCACCTCCTACCCTATGCGCCCTCCTAGATCAAGCGCTCCAAAATTTCAAAAGAAGGATTTTGTTAAGGCTAGTCCATCTGACGCAAAGAAGAATGCTATCCCAAAGAAAAGTAAAGAGTTTGTGAAAACTCATGTGATTGGTGGCTTTCAACATTGTTCCATTTGTGATTGTTTTGGACACAAGGCCGTGGAATGCCTTTTGCGATTCACTCCCAATGCCAAAGGAATTAAAAATCCCAAGGTCAAGCAAGAGTGGGTCATCAAAAGTTGCTAACTCTAGGACCCAAAAGGAATAAAGGGGACCTGCTTAATGTCTATATTTCAGGTTCTTTGTTTCATGGCTGGATCTTCAAAAGCCAGAAATTATGAATGGATTCTCGATAGTGGGTGTTCAAGACACATGACTGGAGATGAATCCTTATTAGAAGATGTTTATAAAGAAAGAGGTCCCTCAGTAACATTTGGTGATAATAACAAAGGTCAAGTTGTAGCATATGGAAAGCTTAAGAAAGACAAAGTGTGCATTGAAAGAGTCTCTCTCGTCGAAGGGCTCAAGCACAATTTATTATCCATATCTCAATTATGCGACAAAGGATTAGAATGCCATTTCACTTCAACTCAATGTCTTATCAAGAATGGCAAAACTGGAGCTACATTACTCACGGGATATCGTAAGATAAATATTTACATTATTGATTTCCATAGTATGAACTCTAGTACTAATCCTTGTTTTGTAGCTAAAAGTGTGAGCGGAAATAGTTGGCTGTGGCACAAGCGCTTAAGTCACTTGAACTTCAAATATCTATCTAAACTCTGCAGGAATAACCTTGTTAAAGGACTTCCCAAGGTTGCTGATCATCATGACAAGAAGTGCGCCGCATGTCAACTTGGGAAACAACCAAAGAAATCTTTCTCCAGCAATACAAATCCTTCAACTACTAGATGTTTGCAATTGCTCCACATTGATCTATTTGGACCAGTCACCCCCGCAAGTATTAGAAGAAACAAGTATACTATAGTTGTGGTGAATGATTATTCAAGATATACATGGGTGGAAATGATGATCTCAAAAGAAGATTGTTACGACATTTTGAACACCTTATTTCGACTGCTCCAAACCCAAAAAGAAGATGACATCGTTAGTGTTCGATCCAATAATAGAACAGAATTCAAAAACAACGGTGTTGCTCGATATTGCGACGATCATGGGATAGATCACAACTTCTCAACCGTTGGTGTTCCTAAACAAAATGGTGTTGTGGAAAGAAAGAATAGGACGTTGATTAAAGCGGGAAAGACGATGATAGCTGAAGCTAAATTGCCCAAGTACTTTTGGGAAGAAGCTATCACCCTCCTTAAGGAGAAGATAAAGAGCATGACTCCTCTTACTGTTAAAAACACTTTTCTAACAGAACAGAACTCACTTCTTAAAGTTCAAAACGATGAATTGGTCGCTCAAATTACTGATCTCAAAAGATTACAAATGAGTGGTCCCATTCTCGTGTCACTATGGACAATATTTTTGAGTCCCAAAAAGACAGTGGTGATAAAAGTGGCTTGGATTCTCATCAACTAGTGACAACTTTAAGTGTGATGTCTGTGCTGAAAGAGAGTGAATTTACAAAACAGCAAACTTTTGAAATTCCCAAGGAAAAACATTCTAACTCAATGGGAAAAGGACAGGAAAAAGTCAAGAGACAAACATTCCATTATGTCTACCCAACGAAGCATTTGGGAAATCTAATGAGAAAGATATAGATACAGATGAATCATCCTCTAGCAAAATCCCTCTTGAAAACAAAGCGCGCTCCTTCTCCGAGTGCTCATTATGCTCCTAGGAGCCACGCGCTTCATCGCCGTGCACCTCCTACCCTATGCGCCCTCCTAGATCAAGCGCTCCAAAATTTCAAAGAAGGATTTTGTTAAGGCTAGTCCATCTGACGCAAAGAAGAATGCTATCCCAAAGAAAAGTAAAGAGTTTGTGAAAACTCATGTGATTGGTGGCTTTCAACATTGTTCCATTGTGATTGTTTTGGACACAAGGCCGTGGAATGCCTTTTGCGATTCACTCCCAATGCCAAAGGAATTAAAAAATCCCAAGGTCAAGCAAGAGTGGGTCATCAAAGTTGCTAACTCTAGGACCCAAAAGGAATAAAGGGGACCTGCTTAAATGTCTATATTTCAGGTTCTTTGTTTCATGGCTGGATCTTCAAAAGCCAGAAATTATGAATGGATTCTCGATAGTGGGTGTTCAAGACACATGACTGGAGATGAATCCTTATTAGAAGATGTTTAAAAGAAAGAGGTCCCTCTATGAATGGATTCTCGATAGTGGTGTTCAAGACACATGGCTGGATCTTTCAAAAGCCGACGAAGGTATTTTTGTTGGGTATGCCAAACATTCTAAAGCTTTTCGCGTTTTTAATAGATCTACATTAGTGATAGTTGAATCTGTACATGTTACATTTGATGAATATTCTCTCCTTAAGCCACATTTGGTTCCAAATGTTGCTGATGATTCTGTTGAGCTTAATGATACAGGTGCTTCTATTTATGTTGCGCCTACTCAAAATCAGAATCTATCAACTTAAGGAAATCCATCACATCAGTTGCGCCTAACTCCTCATATGGCGCGCCAAATGGATCATCAGCTGCGCCTCACTCACATGTTGCGCCTCTTGATTCCTCTCACGCACCTATATCTACTGCTACATCTGGTGTAAACCCAAGTTTTAACGCTACACCAATCAACCCCTAAATTTTGATGATTTAGAATCTGGTGAAGATGTACCAATTGAAGACCTTCAAGTTGCTATGACTCAACCTAACTTACCTCCTGAAATTCATGAAGTTAGAGGTCACCCAATCAATAATATCATTGGTGATCTAAATGTTGGTGTTCGTACAAGGAGAGCTACAAACTTTGATGCTTACACTGCTTTTATCTCTCAAATTGAACCGAAGAAGGCTGATGAAGCGCTCCAAGATCCTAATTGGGTTGTTTCTATGCAAGAAGAACTCAATCAATTTGAACGATGCAAGGTTTGGACTCTTGTTTTAAGACCAAATGATCAAGGAGTGATTGGTATGAAATGGGTGTTCAGAAACAAGATGGATGAGAATGGAACCATCACAAGAAACAAAGCAAGATTGGTTGCACAAGGCTATAGGCAAGAAGAAGGAATTGATTACGATGAAACTTTCGCGCCCGTAGCAAGACTTGAAGCTATTAGACTCTTTATAGCTTACGCCGCTCACAAGAACTTCAAGCTATATCAAATGGATGTGAAGAGCGCGTTTCTAAATGGTGAACTCCAAGAACAAGTCTATGTTGCTCAACCGCCTGGGTTTGAAGATTCACAATTTCCAAATCATGTGTACAAACTCCAGAAAGCTTTGTATGGGCTCAAGCAAGCACCAAGAGCATGGTACGATACACTATACAAGTTTCTCATTGAAAAAGGCGTCACTCGTGGTAAAATCGATACAACTCTTTTCATTGCCAAACATAATGGTCATAAATTACTTGTTCAAATTTATGTTGATGATATTATATTTGGTTCTACTAATGAATTATTGTGCAAGCGTTTTGAGAAACTAATGAAGAGCAAGTTTGAAATGATCATGATGGGAGAACTCACATTCTTCCTCGGGCTTCAAATTAAGCAAATGATTGAAGGCATATTTATCAATCAATCCAAATATACAAAGGATTTAATCAAGAAGTTTGGACTTGAAAATGCTAAACCATACGATACTCCAATGGCTACCGGCAACAAACTCGATAAAGATTTAAAAGGTAAACGTGTTGATCAAACGCTCTATCGAGGTATGATTGGCTCACTCCTTTATCTTACTGCTAGTAGGCCCGATATTATGTTTAGTGTTTGTGTGTATGCTCGTTATCAATTCGACCCTAGAGAAGCACACTTAATTGCTGTGAAACATATTATAAGATATCTCTCCGGTACTGTTAACCTTGGACTTTGGTACACCAAAGATTCGAATTTCAAACTTGTAGGTTATTCAGATGCGGATTATGCAGCGTGCACAATTGATAGGAAAAGCACAAGTGACACTTGTCATTTCCTCGGATATCGACTTGTGTCATGGGCAAGTAAGAAACAAGCTTCAGTATCTGTCTTAACAACCGAAGCTGAATATATCGCTGCGGGAATTTGTTGTTGTCAAATACTATGGATGAAGCAACAATTGGTGGACTATGATATTATTGAAGAAAATTGTCCAATCTACTGCGACAATACATCAACAATTGTTGTTTCTAAAAATCCTGTCATGCACTTCAAACCAAGCACATCGACATAAAATATCACTTCCTCAAAGACCACGTGGAGAAAGGCAATATTCATTTAGAACACGTGGGAACCGACTTTCAAATCGCCGACATCTTAACGAAATCACTTGATGCGAAACGGTTCATCTTTTTGAGAGGTGAAATGGGTATGCTTGAACTCAACTAAATTCCGTATAGTTTTGTTATTACTAATGATTTTATGTTTTTGAGTTCTAAATATCCTAGGTATAAAAGTTATATATTTTTCAAACTTTCAAGGAAACTCATGCGCGCCCAAAGCCTTTGCACGCCCCACTCTCTCTTGCACTCCCAATGAACCATTGCACCTGATCTATGTTATGCGCACCTTGATGAGCTATTGCGCCCTTTACGCGCGCATTGAATTTTGCGGCTCAATCAATGCTCAAAATTTATTATTTCAATGATTGAACGTATTCAATTTTTCATAAGTACCAGGACCTAGCAAATTTCAAACCTGGTGAGACTTTAGATCTCATTGAGCTATCCTCAGTTCCGATGGGATTGGACATTATAGAGTACATACGCGCCTCTGGTCTCACTCCGTTATTTACAATGGATCAGCCATTCTACTCTCCTCTTCTTGGGATGAATTCTTCTCAAGCGCTCAAATTATTGAGACTGAATCTACTGGGCGCACGAGATACAAAGTTTCTGATACTGTACATGATGTGGATATTATCATTACTTCTGCTACTATAAGAAACATACTTGGTTTCTGCTCACTGGGCCTGACAATGTTATAGGACGTGCAAATACTTACTCTTTGAATCACAGAATATCATTGCGCGCACTCTCTCTTGGATATTCCCACTCTTCAGAACAACATTAAGTCTGTTGAGATTTGGGATAGTGGAGAGTTGTTGGATCATCTTGCTCATTTGGTTGGTACTTCAATTGTTTTCAAAACTGGAAATGTAAACCGGTTTACCATTGAGAAATGGGAATTAACTGCAGCACTTATGGCCAAAGACATCTTGAACTGGCCTCAAATTCTGTTTGAGAACTCTGATGGAGCAGATAGACAAATATACAAAGAACAAAAATGAAGGGAAAACGAAGTTTAAAACTCACTGTCGCATTCTCATGAAAATCTTCCTTACTTACCCTATTCTTGAGTGTTTCCTCAATGAGAATGAGGATCACAACTTGAATGATGTTCCAGTTTTTGGACTAGACAGTTTAGTGGTGAAAAAGCGCAGAAAGCGCATTGCTAAGCGCGCACCAAGGATTAAAGGAGATGTTAAATTGATGAAGCCACAGATTCTGAAGGTGAAGGTGCAGAAGCTACTAAAGGATCTGAAGTGGATATTGATGAAGGAACTAGTGCACAACCAGGCGCAGGGGATTCTGACAAAGGCAAAGGCATTGTAGAAACTGTTCAAGCGTCAAGGCCATCTAAGCGCTCTAGAAGGGACTCTGATGAAGATAGTGATTTGAAGAAGACGTAGGAAGCTAGCAGGCTTGAGCTCAAAGGAAACAAGATGAGACTTTCAGATTCAAGCAAGCTGCTGCCTTAGCACAAATTTGGAGAGGCTCAAAGGCGCAGGCTCAAGCGCTGATGTAAGCGCACCTGCACCTTCTTGCGCCCCGTTGTTTCCTCAGGCGCCTCCTCATTCTACTGCGCCTCCTCCAAACCCTCCAACAATTGCTCCTAGCAAGAAAAAGAAGTTACTATTGCACCATCTTCTACTCCTATACTTGAACAACAACTTTTCAGAGCCAAACTTTCTGCTCAATTATTTGGTGATCTAGGTGATGATCTAGTTGAGGGGGAAAAGAATAATTGAAGAAGCGCAAATCTTTTTCTGCGCCTCAACACTCCATTCCTTCTCCCATTGCGCCTCATCCCTCTATTGCGCCTCAACAGTCTGATGCGCCTCATTCTGATGTGCCTCCACCAGACTCTACGCCTCTTCCCACTCCTTCCAGTTCTGACATGTCAATGGTAATCTCTCTTCTCCAAAACTTACAGTAGGGACAGACCACGCATTGAGTCTGTACTTTCTGATCAGTCCAAAGAGATTGCTACCATTAAGGGGGAGATGGTAC
>JAOWBW010000966.1:0-74669 GCA_026119855.1 Campanula takesimana | reverse complement strand
TATCAACACAAGGAAATCCATCTACATCAAATGCGCATAATTCAATGTATAATGCGCCTGGTGAATCCTCTATTGCGCCTCCACTCAAATGATGCGCCTCATGATTCCTCTCACGCGCCTATTTCTACTGCTGTATCTGTGTGTAAAACCAAATTTCAATTCTGAGCCAGTTCAACCCCAAATTTAAAGACTTTGAATCTGGTGAAGATGTAACAATTGAAGACCTTCAAGTTACTACGACTCAACCTAACTTACCTCCTGAAATTCGTGAATTTAGAGGTCACCCAATTGCTGATATCATTGGTGATCTTCAAGTTGGTGTTCGTTACAAGGAGAGCTACAAACTTTGATGCTTACACTGCTTTTATCTCTCAAATTGAACCGAAGAAGGCTGATTGAAGCGCTCCAAGATCCTAATTGGGTTGTTGCAAGCAAGAAGAAACTCAATCAGTTTGAACGATGTAAGGTTTGGACTCTAGTTCCTAGACCAAATGATCATGGAGTGATTGGTACGAAAGGGTGTTCAGGAACAAGATGGATGAGAATGGAACCATCACGAGAAACAAAGCAAGATTGGTTGCACAAGGCTATAGGCAAGAAGAAGGAATTGATTACGATGAAACTTTACGCCCGTAGCTAGACTTGAAGCTATCAGATTATTCTAGCTTACGCCGCTCACAAGAACTTCAATTTATATCAAATGGATGTGAAGAGCGCGTTTATAATGGTGAACTCCAAGAACAAGTCTATGTTGCTCAAACCACCTGGGTTTGGAAGATTCACAATTTCCAAATCATGTGTACAAACTTCAGAAAGCTTTGTATGGACTCAAACAAGCACCAAGAGCATGGTATGATACACTATCAAAGTTTCTCATCGAAAAGGCTTCACTCGCGGTAAAATTGATACAACTCTTTTCATTACCAAACATAATGGTCATAAATTACTTGTTCAAATTATGTTGATGATATTATATTTGGTTCTACTAATGAATTGTTGTGCAAGCGCTTTGAGAAACTAATGAAGAGCAAGTTTGAAATGAGCATGATGGGAGAACTCACATCTTCCTCGGGCTTCAAATCAAGCAAATAAGTGAAGGCATATTCATAAATCAAGCCAAAATATACAAAGGAACTTAATCAAGAAATTTGGACTTGAGACGCCAAAGCATACGATACTCCAATGGCTACCGGCAACAAACTTGACAAAGACTTAAAAGGTAAAAAGGTTGATCAACTTTTATCGAGGAATGATTGGCTCACTCCTTTATCTTACTGCTAGTAGGCCCTCGATATTATGTTTAGTGTTTGTGTTTGTGCTCGTTATCAATCCGACCCTAGAGAAGCACACTTAATTGCTGTGAAACGTATTATAAGATATCTCTCTGGCACTGTTAACCTTGGACTTGGTACACCAAAGATTCGAACTTTAAACTTGTAGGTTATTCAGATGCGGATTATGCAGCATGCACAATTGACAGGAAAAGCACAAGCGGGCACTTGTCATTCCTCGGATATCGACTTGTGTCATGGGCAAGTAAGAAGCAAGCGGCAGTTTCTGTCTCTACAACTGAAGCAGAATATATCGCTGCTGGAAGTGTTGCTGTCAAATTCTGTGGATGAAGCAGCAATTAGTGGACTATGACATCAAAGAAGAAAATTGTCCCATTTATTGCGACAACACTTCAACAATTGCTGTTTCTGAAAATCCTGTCATGCATTCGAAGACCAAACACATCGACATTAAATATCACTTCCTCAAAGACCACGGAAAAAAGGGAATATACATCTAGAACACGTGGGAACCGACTACCAAATCGCCGACATTCTTACAAAAGCACTTGATGCTAAGAGGTTCATCTTTCTTAGAGGAGAAATGGGTATGCTCGAACTCAGCTAAAGTTTGTCAATATGATTTGTCAATACTAATAACTTTGTTGTTGATAAAATTTTAAGTTAAACATACACCATGCGCCTGCGCACAAGAAGTGCACGGAGCTATGCGCATAAGGTAAAACCGTTGATGTTTTTCAATCTTGAAACTCTGCGCACTTTAAAGCTGCGCATATTGATCATGCGCATGATCCCTGGATCTAAGGTACGTTTTTTTTAATAGTTTCCACTTAGGTCCTTGACTTGCTGAGTCAGCATAATTCGCAAGGGTACTTGTGTAATTATTATTTTCCCTCGTCATTTTATTTGAATTTTTTGGGAAATTACATTTCTGCCCTCTGCGCACATCCCACCTCATTTAATGCAAAGGCATTGAGTGACCGCATTTAATGCTCTTTGTGTGCTGATTATGACGGAATAGGAAATATTCATTTTGACCATTAATGACTGACACACCGCGCGCGGCTAGGACTTTTCACGCGCGCTCCTTATTGGGCCACGTCATCTGCGCGTGCAACTCACTTGCGCGTGCGCCCCACTCGCCTGACTTTCACCAACTTGTTGTCAGCGCGCATGATGTAAGCATTTTTTTTTATGATTAAACCCACTCCGCCGTCCATCTCTCTCCTCACTTCTCTGCTAAAACTTTCCTCAACCGCCTTCCTCTCTTTCTGACATCTCTCTCTCTCTCTCTCTGCACTCAATCTCTACGTTTCCTTAAAATCTTCTCTATATATATCATGGCTCCCAAGAAATCATCCACTACATCTTCCAAGAAGCAAGAGGATCCACAAATGGTAAGGATTTCAATTTAGTTTTCCGCCATTAATGAGTTCGAAGGTCTGTATTTTCCCCTTTCTGTTTTCTCAATGTTTCGTTGCTCGTTTTTCAAATTATTTGATGCTATGTGTTCGATTTACCATTAGCTTTTCATTTATATAATTTGTTTTACGATCAATGATCGATTGAGTAGATTTCTGTTTGGATTTATTTATTTTGTCTTTTCGAATTCTCTTCGGTTTTTCTCAGATCTTGGTTGTATGATTATGATATTGTTGTTATGGTTTACTTGTTTGTGTGTGATTTTTCATTACGAACATTTTGATGTGTTTTTTATGCATTTTGGAGCACTTTGACATTTTTATGTTCTTCGTGTTCTTCGTGTATTCAATACACGTTCTTCGTGTTCTTGATAAATAGTCATATGACAAGCCTTGATATGATTCTTGATTGTGTTTTTGCGTTTCGCGCCCTTTTTTAGGCGTTTGGTTTAAAATTGTTTGTTTTGGACATTTTTACCCTTTTCATTTCTTATCTTTCTAAGTATGGAGTCTAGTTCATGCGCTATGCATATAGCTCATGCGCATGCGCTTCTTTCCATGCGCATGACCAGATCTAATTCTTCATTTTTGTTTTGCGCAGAATCTAAACTACTTTATCCCTGGATGGGAACTCGATGTAGAGGACTTGAAGCTCGATGCGCTTGGATGTTATATGATCGAAATCATGAACACGTCGGGCATTCTTCCTCTCTTCACCAAAGGACAATCCTTCATTCTCCCTTCTTACATTGACGAATTCTTCAGCAACGCAGAAGAGGTCGAGCGCTTATACGACGACATCACAGTGCCCTGCTTAAAAAGTTCTATCCGTGGGATTTCTGTGACTATCAACTATGCGCATATTCGTCAGACTATGGGATTGCCTGCGTGCAACAAGAAGAAGCTTCCACAGGATGTGCAAGATGGTGTTGCGCAGAAGCATATAAAGATTCCTACTCTGGTTGGTCAGTACAACAACCATGATAGGAAGGAGTTTGGAGATTTGATGTTCCATCTCTGCACTTTGATTGGCGATACAATAAATTGCAAGAATGGGAACAAGTCCACATTCATCAGCAAGCAATGGATGTGCTGCGCTGCAATCTTCAAGAAGAAGAAATTAAGCTGGGCTGAGATTATCTTTGAAGAGCTAGTGCGCTGCCTACGCGTATATAAGAAGAAAGCTGCAGATCCAAAGAGACCAGCCAAGTACAAAACGCACTGCAGGATTCTTACAGCTATCTTTATGCGTTTCCCTTCTGTGCGCAAGCTAGTTGACGAAGACCCCTCTCTCAAAGTTGATGTGACCTCATCGCGCACTTATACTCGTGTGTTTCTCCACAATTTTCGCCATGAAGTTAACAATTTTGATTACTGCATGTTCTGGGCTGCTGATCCCATTGAAGTTTTTGAGGATATTCACCCTGAAGATCAAGGATCTCCTCCTATCTCCAGTGGTGAACTTTTTGAAGCTTCCTCCTCTGAATCTGAATCAGAAATTGAATCCTTCTTTGAGCCGGTCCCAAACAAAGTAGGCGACAAGGAGAAAGGCAAGGGCATTGCTGCTGATGCGCCTTTGCGCAAGAAGAAGAAGGCCAGCAAATCTACTACTGCGCCTGGGATACAATTAAAGAGCCTACTGTACAAACTCCGAAGCGCAAGGCTACTTCGGACCCTGAGCCTCCTAAGAAAGCAAAGAAGACCAAGGCTCCTGCTCCTAAAGAAAAAGGAAAAGCCAAGGCTGCTGCGCCCGTTAAGAAGAAAATCAACAAGAAGGAGAAGGCAAAGAAATCAAGAACCCTACTGGATGAGTCTGATGAAGACGTCCAAGTAGAAGCTGATGTTGATGCTGCGCCTCCTACTACTCCAAAGTCAAAACGAGCCTCTACTCCTCCTGCGCCTCAAGAAGAAGATGAATTTGAAGGTGCTTTCAATGATCCTCTCATCAGCCCTTCCAAATTCACTGGAACTTCCAAGGCTGCTCAATCTCAGGGGGAGAAGCAAAAGGAGACTGCAAAGCCCATGCGCAATAATACTTCTAGTGAGGATGAAGTCCCACTTTCTGCAAAGAAGTCTACTCCCAAGCGCCGGGTTAAGAAGGTTGCTACCAAGAAACGTGCCTCACACCGTATTGTGGAAAATTTATCTGATATTGAATCAGATTCTCCAAGGCATTCTCGTCCGCGCTCTGAAAAATCTGCGCGTGATATAGCAAGGGAAGCAAGACTTGCTGCTGTTGCGCGAAGGAATGTTGCGCAGCAAACCCCACCAGTCTTTATTGATGGTGAAGGCTTTGCTCATAATGCGCCTGATCCTACTGTTTATGAGGATGCGCCTATAATTGAAGATGGCGAAGACTCAAGCTCAGAAGATTATGAGGTCCATCGTTCTCCTATTCGTGCGCATCACTCTCCTGTTCATGCGCCAGAGCCTCCTGCTGCTGCTGTCACTCCTGTGCAACCTACTGGAGCATCACAGACTTCTCCAATTATTCCGGCTGTAACTCCAGCAACTGCTCCCTCAGATCCCTCCAGTTCATCAACTGACATGCGTCAAATCTTGGCCATGCTCCAGACTATCCAGGCTAATCAATTTGCTGCGCAAACCCAGCACTTTCAGGTGGTCACTGCGCAAACTAAGATTCAAGAGCAACTGGATGCGCAGTCTGCACGTCTCGATGCGCAAGCCAGTTTCCTCCAAGCTATTGATTGTGCCATTAGCAACCAGTTCTGAAGCTATGCCTCCTCCCTCAGGTTCTGGTGCTGCGCATGCATCTGGTTCTGGTGCTGCGCCCTCTCAAGATTTTGATCTTCTGCGCCAAGATATCCAGCATGACTTCGACATAATCTCTACTGCGCTCACTAAGATTCCCTCTGTGCATGGGTTGAATGAAGCTTTGTTTTCCTTAGCCAAAACCGTCACAGAGATCATTCAGATTGAGTCTACTAAAGTCATCAAGTCTATTGACAATTTTGCGCCCACTGCCTCCAGCTCCTCCTCCATTGATGCGCTCAAATCTCATATGACTGACTGCTTAGTTCAGTTCAGTGATACTTTTAATGGAAGAATGAACTAGGCTATGCTAGATATGCAAGCCAGTCAGAACATGGTTCAGGTTGAGCTAACCAAGACTTTGGTTGATGCGCAGAAAGAAATTCAAGACTCCATGGCTGCGTCCCTTCAATCTTTTGGAAATCAGATGGGGGTGTTTGAAAATTGCTTCAACAGAATTTCTGAAGACATCCAAAGAGATAATGCGTTGATGCGTGACGGTATGAGAACTCATGTGAATCTTGTGGTGGAATACAACGCCAAGTTTCAGCAACTGAAGATTGAATTGATGAACAAGTTTAACAGCTTACAGAATGAGATGCGCGAAGCACTGCAGCGAATTCATATAGACTAGACTTTGTAATCTTTTTATTTTGCTGCGCAATTGTAAGTTTTTGATGCGCAAAGTTTTTTTTTTTGCTTTTTGATTTTTCTTCCATTGTAAAACTTGTACTCTGTAACTCTTACCTTTCAAGTTTTAATGAGAAGAAAGCATCATTGTACTTTCACAAAACCTTGTTCAATTCAAACTGTTCGTTTGTGGAACATTGCATTTCTTATAAACTTCATGCGCATATCCTTAACAGCTCATATTTAATTGCATGATGTTTTAAACACTCAGTTTAAACGCATACTAAACTTAAACTCATATCATTTGTATGCTCTGAGTGATATTTCTGTCTTTCCTATATTGTAAGTTAATTTCTTATGGATAGACTAGAAATCTACAGCATTGGCTAGTGTGTACATTGACTTGAGACATGATTTTTCATTTTCTATTCTTATGGACATGTTATTATCAAGTACAATGAATTGCCTTTGTTATAGTAGGTAATGGCATCAATCATTTAGGGGGAGATTGTTGGGTATGCTTATCACTTAACCCTCCTACTTTGTTAGAATTGATTGATACCATCACCTAAGTGTATTTTAAGGACTTTAGGACCCTATGTAAGAAGTTTTTACAACTTCAATTTTTAGCTAAGTCCTCTTTATAGACTAGGCTTAGAGGTTAGGGTTGAAGCTTTGGATTCAAGGTCAAAAGAGCAAAAAGCCAACTTTGGTGCGCATCCTACCATGCGCAGCGCATCATCTTCTGCGCATCCTATGCGCATGAGCATCATGCGCATGAAAGACCTGCCTTGGTTTATTCTTTCATCTCTTGACCTACCTTTGTATAACTTGGAAAGCGTCATCTCAAGCTACGCTTTCGAATGAGCCAAAATGCTGATGTGGACAAACGACAAATCAAATACACTCAGCATACACGTAGATGGAGACGCGCCTCTAGTTTGAATTTCAAATATCAAGACAGCTGTCATCCTTCTAGAAGAAGTTTGAAATCTGTCAACTTGATGTCTCCAACGGCTATAAAGGACACGTGCGCGCCAATCACATTGTGACAGCACATCATCCTTGCTCTGCTCCCCAACGGCTATTTCTTGGAGCTCAGCTATAAATAGCAAGCTCATCCTCATTTTCCAAGTTGCTTGTGAATTGCTAAAGAATTGCTTCCATAGAGAAAGTTTGAAGATTTGAAGATTGCTTGCTCATTTCCAGAATTCTCAAGAACAACCTTCTCACCTTCATACTCAATCCAAGCCCAGATCCTATAAAGCCTTTATAACACCAGAATCTTGTGCTCTCCATCTTATAGATTCAAAGAGCCCAGATTTCTGATACACACACTCACCTCTTGAAGTTCCGATCTTATCGATCATACTTCTAGAGAAACACTGGTTATTGTCTAGGATTTTGTTCATTCATAGATTATAGATCTTTGAGATAGTTTGTTCTAAATCGTTGTAATCTGTAACTCTCTCATAATAAGATCTCCATTAGAAATCCAAGACTAACCATCTTGGTAGAGGACGTAGATCTTTTCCCGATCGAACCTCTCCAAATAGCGTGTCTATTGTTTGTGCTTTTCATTCTACATTTTAAGCTATACTCATACATTGTTTGTTTGATCTTTGTAGATTGTATTGCTTTGACTAAATTGTGTTTGTGAGCTTTTTGCCTTAGTTCCATCTTGCGCCTATCTTTAACCTCACCCTCGTCTGGTTTTTTCTCCGGCGTCGCCTCTCCGCCGTCCTTGTCTGCCGTCGCCTCTCCGCCACTTCATCTCTGCCTCTCCGGTTTTATGTTAATCTGCCCCCTCTCCATTTCTCAGATATATGAAGATTTTGATTTTGATTTCCAGATCTAGATTTAATTGTGTGCGTTTGTATGTGAGTGGGTTCGAATGTATGCGTGTGCCGGTGAGTGAAGTGATTTACAGCTATGCGTTTTTAAATTATTGAATCTGATTTCCAATTCAGATGTGGGTTTGATGTGTGTGTTTGTGCTTGTGCGTGTGACTGTGAGTACAGTGATTTACAGATCTGCATTTTGAACTTTTGAATCTGAGTTTCAGATCTAGTTAGTGCTGGGTGTGGTGATGAGGATGTTGAATTGTTGATGGTAGTGATGGAGGTTGATTGTAACTGGTGGAGATAAAGGTAGGCAGATATATCATGTGACATTTTTACCCTCATTTAAAAGGCACGTGAATCGCACATGGTGGGATTTTGTTAGTTTCTTAACTGGGTAACGGGATTTACACCCAATTGCTCCGGTTCAGTAAACTTAGGAGTCAGATAGCAACCTTGACAAACCTGGTAACCAATTGAAAATTTTTGTAAAACTTAGGTAACCAAATTGCAATTGGCCCAACTTTTCATCTCAAAAGAAGCTATCTTATTCCAAAGAAATCATACACAGCTCTAGGTGTAACTGCTTCAACTGTGCCAAAGCCAAACATGATGAAAAGAAGGAACAGGTCATGATGGCAGACCTGTCAAAATTCAGTGATGATGAAAGTGACTCCTCAGACTCTGATGATGACATGGAATCCATGATATGTCTCATGGCAAATGAAGAATATGACTCAGAAAGTGAAGAGGAACTTGAAGCTCTTGCAGCTGCAGAGGAACTAAAAGAGGTAAGTGATTTTAATTCCCTTGACCTTGAAGGTTTTAAAAATTTAGCTTGTACTTTGTTTATTCAGAGAAAGAAAGAAGAATCAAGCCTTAGGGTCTTGATAACTGAAAATTTACAATTTTCTAAGGAGCTAGATAGCCTTAAAACAAAAAAAATACCCTTCTTGAAACCCAAAACCTCACTCTTCAAAACCAGAACAAGCAGCAAGCAGATGAGATAGTAGACCTTCATGCTGATGTCTTCAGTGCAAAAAACAATCACCTCCACATTAGCAGTCAACTAAAAGAACTCAACCTCAGAATAGAGGCACTAAATGATGAGAACCAAGCATTCAAAACAAAAATTGAGTCTTGGAACAAGTCAAGTTCAGCAATGTCACATTTCCTATACACTCAAAGGCATCCATGTGACAAAACTGGATTAGGTGCAAACAACCTAACTGTGATTGAATACAAACTACCTGAGGGTGAAAGGAAACTGAAGAAAATGCTTCTTGTTAAAATGGGAGATAAGACAATAAGAAAACCCATTTATCATGTTCAAACAAAACAAGATGTATACAAGGCTCAAGGAAAGATGAAGGAGGTCTGCTATCATGATCAATCCTCCAGTAGCAGTGTTCAAATGACCAACCCCAACAACAAAATTGTTTCCCCAAGTCCTCTAAAGCAATCTCAAACTTGGAAGAACAATCAAACAAGTCAGAACAACTACAGACAGCATACCTATCAAGGATATCCAAGAAGACAACAGACCTACCAAAGGAGAAACAAAGGAAGAAAAGGTCAAAACTACAACTCTTCAAGGTTCCCTAAAGCCCATACCTCACACAACTCATATAATCCTCACCCTCATCACAACTACCATCATCAACAATTCAGAATGACACCCTACATGTACCAGATCCTGTCTCACCTGAACTCATTCAACCAAAAACCTTATTTCCCAAAGAACAATAACCCTCCTAAGAAAATTGTAAAAGTCTGGGTCCCTAAGGCTGTCTAACCTCCTGGACCCATAATTCAAAGGGGACCATGTTTATTTTTCTTTATTTGTTTTGTAGGATTTTAATAAAGGAGTTTGGTACCTAGATAGTGGATGCAGAAGGCATATGACCTTCAACAAGCAATGGCTTAAGAACTTCATTTCAAAAGATGGCCCCAGTGTTGTTTTTGGAGACAATTCTCAAGCCAGAGTTAAAGGACATGGAGATTTAATCACAAAAAAGCATTATTCTGTCAAATGTCTCCTATGTGGAAGGTCTCAAGCACAACTTAATTAACATCAGTCAAATCTATGACAAAGGATTTCATGTTGTATGCTCTCATAACTTGTGTCAAGTGAAGAATTCAAAAGGTGAAATCATTCTTACTGGCTTCATAAAAGGAAATATGTACTGCATATCCCTTGAAGTGGATCAATCCTCTAATGCCATGTGTCTACTCTCTTATAATCAATCTGATTTAGCATGGCTCTGGTATAAGAGATTGGCTCACTTGAATCTCAAAAGCATAGCCAAACTTGCATCTTCTAATTTTGTGAAAGGACTTCCAAAAATATCCTTCAAAAAGGATAAGCTGTGCAATGCTTGTCAGTGTGGAAAACAACAAATGACTTCTTTTAAAGCCAAAAACAGACTGGATACAAAAAGACCAATTGAACTCATTCATATGGACTTATTTGGACCAATCAGAACTAGAAGTCTTGGAGGAAAAAGATACTCACTTGTGATAGTTGATGACTATACAAGATTTTCTTGGATCATTCTCTTGGAGTCTAAGTCAGAAACCCTTGGTCAACTAGTCAAATTGATTAATCAAGTTCAAAATCTCAAAAATATCAAGGTGGTCAGAATAAGGTCAGATCATGGTACTGAATTTGATAATACTGGTGTTGAAGAATTTTGCAATCAATAAGGCATTAGTCACAACTTCTCAGCCCCTAGAACTCCTCAACAAAATGGAGTAGCTGAGAGAAAGAACAGAACCATTTGTGAAGCTACAAGGACCATGTTATCTGAAAACAATCTTCCTAAGTACTTTTGGTGAGAAGCTGTTACAACTGCAGTCTATGTTCAGAACAAGACCTTAATAAACAAATATCACATGAAGACTCCCTATGAATTGTGGAATGAAAGAACTCCAATAATCTCTTACTTTCATGCCTTTGGAAGTAAATGTTTCATTCACAAGAATGGGAAGAACAACTTAGACAAATTTGAGTCTAAAAGTGATGAAGGAATATTCCTTGGATACTCTGCAACTATCAAGTCTTATAGAGTATACAATAGAAGAAGAATGGTGGTTGAATAATCCATTCATGTGGATTTTGATGAATCTCCCAGTGCCTGGGATTTAAAAATTAATGAGTTTAATGAAACTCTTGGAAACTTTGACTCTCTGCCTGAACCTTCACCCATTACCTCTCAAAATTCTAAAAATGACCAACTCGATTATCTTCCATATAATCTACCCAAAAGCTCTTCTGAATTCTTTCCTCCCTTCAGCAACCTCAAAATCAATGACAATCAACTTTTTCCACCAGTTGCTCAGTCTGGAACAAATCTCACTAACCCTATTCTCACTTCTGATGATAGACCTACTGATAATAGTAGACCTACCAATGATAGTAGACCTACTACTGATGATAGACCTATCACTGAAAACAGAACTGGGAACAATTGTGAACCAAGCACATCAACTCAAGAACCATCAATTCTTGATCCTCCTAGATCCATTCCTATTTCCAACATTTACATGGATCTCCCCATATCCAGAAACTTCAATAATAATCACCCTGAGTCATTAGTAATTGGTGACATTACCAGAGGAGTTCAAACATGGTCAAACATTGAAGATGAAGCCTTGAATAGTGCCTTCATATCTCAGATGGAGCCAAAGAAGATCAATGAAGCTTTACTTGATGCAGATTGGATAGAAGCAATGGAGGAAGAGCTTGAACAGTTTGAAAGGAACAAAGTTTGGAAACTTGTCCCTAAACCTAAAAATCAAACTGTGATTGGAACTAGATGGGTGTTCAGAAATAAGACGAATGAGGATGGAACAGTCATAAGGGACAAAGCAAGATTGGTAGCTCAAGGCTACAAACAAGAAGAAGGAAATGACTATGATGAGACCTATGCTCCAGTTGCAAGACTTGAAGCAATTAGACTTTTTCTTGCCTACTCATCATCCAAAAAAATGACTGTATATCAGATGGATGTAAAGAGTGCCTTCCTGAATGGAATTCTACATGAAAAAGTGTTTGTGGCATAACCTCTTGGGTTTGAATCCCCAAAATTTCCAGTTCATGTTTATAAGTTGGATAAAGCATTGTATGGACTCAAACAAGCCCTTAGAACTTGGTATGAGACATTATCCAACTTTCTACTTGAAAAAGGATTTACAAAAGGGCACATTGATAAAACCTTGTTCATTAAAAATTCAAACCAAGATATTTTACTCATTCAAATCTATGTGGATGATATTATATTTGGTTCAACTAATGATGATCTATGCATAGAATTTGGATCAGTTATGCAAGAGAAGTTTGAAATGAGCATGATAGGAGAGCTCACATTCTTTTTGGGACTTCAAGTCAAACAATTGCCCAATGGAATTTTCATAAATCAAGGGAAATACACAAGAGATATGTTGAAAAAGTTTGATAGGCAGAATATGTCAATATCCAAAACTCCACTATCAACAACTGCAAAACTACATGCTGATCCTGGAGGCCAAAGTGTGAATCAAACCTTGTACAGAAGCTACATTGGATCTCTCCTCTATGTCACTGCATCAAGACCAAACATCATGTTTAGTGTTTGTCTTTGTGCTAGATTTCAAGCTGATCCCAAAGAATCACACTTAGGTGCAGTTAAAAGGATTTTAAGATATCTCAAAGGGACTCCTGATTATGGAATTTGGTACCCTAGAGAATCTCCCTTATCTCTTATTGGTTATACTGATTCAGACTATGCTGGATGCAATTTGGATAGAAAATCCACCAGTGGTAGTTGTGAGTTTCTTGGCTCAAGAATCATAAGTTGGTGCAGCAAAAAGCAAACATCAGTTACTACATCTACTGCAGAAGCAGAATATGTTGCTGCAAGACTTTGTTGTTCACAAATCCTATACCTCAAAAATCAACTTAAAGACTTTGGGATTTATCAAGATCATATCCCCATTTTCTGTGACAACACTAGTGCAATAGCCATGACTGAAAATCCAGTTCAGCACTCAAAAACAAAACACATTGAAGTTAGGCACCATTTCATAAGAGACTATGTTGAAAAGGGTGATATTTGCTTATCTCATGTATGCACTGAGAATCAACTAGCAGATATTCTCACAAAAGCACTGGATGAACAAAGATTTGGATATTTAAGAGCAAATATAGGGATGCTGAATATGCTAAATAGATAAAAAGGGAAATTTCATTCAAAAACATAGTGGAGTACATTATACAAAAAGGAGCAGTACAACAAAAAGGTGCCATCAAAAGTCTACCTTACTCCTACAGACAAATGGGAGCTAAAATATGTCAGTTGCTTCAGTTCAAATCAAGATAGACGACCTCTCCACCAGGTCCACTATCTTCCTAATAATAGACCTACTCTGTTATTGATCTATCTACTCCAGATATAAAGGAATATTCAGCTGAAGTCTCCTCTTCTTTCTTCATAACTCCATACGAGGTCCCTGCAACAGGCTGTCCAGACTCATCACTTCTCTCCAACATGAGTTTGGTATCCCACCTCCATGATCCAACTCCAATAACAGACTAATTTGAAGATGGCCACAAATGTTTAGGCCACCAATTCTTTGTTTCCTGAGGCTTTGGCAAGTCCTCAAGAGGAGATGCAAAACTAAAAGTACCAGAGGAGTTATGGCTCTCACTGAAAACATAGGCCTCATCAGACCTAAATCTTCCTTCCTCCTTCTCCCCTGTTCTGAATGGACTACAACAAGCAAAGTATTTGCTTGACAGTAAGGAAAATGAGATAGTTTTGGTATGAGAACTTCCTTCATAGTTGTCACCCTTGCCTTCTCCTCTCTCTCATCTTTCCCCAATCACCAAATCAGTTTTTCTCTCCATCTGCAAGAGGTCAAACAAATACCTATGAGGTCCTTTATCTTCCTCTATTTCAGACATTTTGGCCTTGCTCTTGCCTTTGTCACTCCATTTTTCAACCTCCTCTCCTCTTTTCAGCCTCTTTCTTTCCTCCTTAATGAATTCATTCCTAGCATTAAGCCACATTTCTTTTTTGAGGCTTCTCTCCAACAACTCTTCTTTCTTCCTAGTATCACTTGGAAGAATCTGCTCAACCTCCTATTCCCAGTTCAGTGTCTCTTGGGCCTGGTATTCTCTAAATTCTTTCAAGAATTTCTCATCCACCTTATTTTCCTCCTCCTCTTCCTTGAAATTCAACTTATTAACAAGATTAGACATCTTGCTAGGACTAAAAATATTGGTTAGCCTGCCCATATTTTTTGTGGAAAGAGAAAGAACAAGGTCAACTATCTTGCTATATGCTATCTTTTATCTGATTAATTGTTGTTGTGATCTATTATTTACCAACAATGGTTCTTATATAGAAATATTTTACATCATTTAATTCATCTTGAGAATTTATGTTGTAGATGCAATGATGATAGTAGACCTTAAAAGATGTATTTCCAGTAAGGTTGATTTGATATGGAAATTAATCTTGCCTCTTAACCAACCTGATTTATTGTTGAAATTGGACTTAAGCATGTCAATATTAATTGAAGAAATAAAGAATGTTTGCTTCTTACAAGTTAAGACCTCTGCGAAGGTATAAAAAGGAGAGAAGTTACTGTATCTACAGTTACAAACTTGATGAGTCACCAGCTTACTCACATCGCTTATCAATTTATATTAAAAGACATGTCTTTTCAACTTTCTTCAGTTGTCCATTCCCCTTTAAAAGCCACCGTTCCTTTTAAACCAATCATCTTCTTAAACCCTTCTTATTCAATCAAACAAAAAGTTACCGTTATCTCCTCAGTTTCTCTCTTTCAAACCCTAGAATTATGAATTCATCATCAGCCCATGGCTACCTCATTCAGAAATACTTCTACCATAATCTCGCTGGTGGATGGATAGGAGAGCTTCTAATCAATGCTAAATTGAATACTTTCATGGAATCCAATCCTCCAATTCTTCCGTTACTCTGCTCTCACATTTACGATAATGGAGTTTGGACAGACCAGCATTACATTCAATTCACCCTTCAAGGTATCTCCTATACTATCTCCCCTAGTGATGTTGCTGCTGCATATGGCACTTATAATGAACCCAATATGATTTCTAATATATGGGGCTCCAAAATAAATTATTCCTCTCAAACTGCAAATATAGAGGGATGGCCTGCTTACCATTCTGATAAACCTGTTTATAAGAAGTTCCTCTCTCCCCAATTTTCTACTTTGGCTGATATAGTAATAAAAGGTTTATATGGAAAGACCTCATCTCACCATGTTATTAGCCCTAGTGAGTGGAAACAATTGTTGTGTCTATTGCATACAGTTCAAACCACAAATTGGAGCTTTATATTATTGTCTAATTTTAGACTTAGGTCTGGCCATCATCCCCTTAAAACCAAAACCAAATCCTCAACAAATCCAGGATTATTTAGGTTTATGAGTAGAATCTTACTTCATATTGGGAGAACAATGAGAGTAAGAGTTCCTACCCCCTATGATAGGCAAGCCACCCATCACGGATATAAGGTCTTTAGCATCCATACCTTCTCTTACAAACAAGTAGGCAGGGGACAAGAACCTATTGAAGATCAACCAGAACCTGAACAGCAAGATGATAACTCACCTTCCCATGTCTCATCTCCATCTGGCAGTGATCTTGAAAGGGAAACACTAGCTGAAATGGCTCAAAAGTTTAAAGGAAAGGGTAGTAAAGATAGAGCACCCAAGATAGTAAAGTTCTTAAAGCTCTAACTCAGCCTCAAATCCAAAAATCTTCCTCTCCCCCAGTTCACACTCCAAAATCATCAGGTCCTCTATCTTAAAATTTATGCCCACTCCTGGTCTTTTAACCCTTTTTGAGGATGCATCTGTTGAAATAGATAGGGGGAATGAGCCTCTTATAGAGGTTGATCCAGTGGTTGAAGAAGAAAGGGGGAATGTCACTTATGAAGTTGTTTAGGAATAGACAGTAGACCTTGGTGGAACTAGGCCATGGGATAGCTGACTTTGTCCAAACCATTCCCAGCTCACCAAAATCTATTCCTTCCACCCAATTAACCATTGATAGGCCTGTTCAACCATCTCCCTCCCTTCCTATCCCTTCTGGAAAGGGCAAGGCAATCCTAGTTGAAGAAAACCCCTTTGATAAAGAAGCCTACTCAGCCCTATCAGATATGGAAAAAATTGCCAAGTTTCATGAACTTGAGCAACAGTTTGGTTTTGAAGTTACCTGGAAAAATCTTGGGTTGGATAAAACTCCCCCTACTGGTCAGTCATCTTCTTCCTCTCACTATTCTAGTGTTGAGGATCCACACATTCATGCTAACTCTTCCTTTAAAGTCATTTGTCCTGGCCCCTATAAACACCATACATATCCATTCTTCTCCAAACATTTGATCCACTTGTATTATACTCCCCCTCCTTGGTTCATCTCTCATCCTGTTGACCTCTCCATTCCATCCATTATACCTCTTGGTCTTACTTTTGAAATCTTTGAATTTCCTCAAGAAATTCTTAGCTCAGCTATCTCTAGTCAATATTGGACCTACTCTAAAGCCTAACTCAAAATGACTGCTAGAGAGCTTGCAGGGAGAATCTTTTATGTGCATAATGAGTGGAAGACCTTCAGACTATCCTTGAATCAGTTCTACATTCATGAGACCTGTCTTGTTCCCTCAAGCCTCAACGGAGGCAAAATGGTCCAATGGGAAAAGTTCTTCTCCAAGTGGTTGACTCCCAACCTAAATGAATCCCTTCATATGCAATATGGAGTAGTTCTGACCAAATGAATTGACATGATCAAGGTTATCTATTGGAGGCTGATTTCTGAGAAAGTGTTTGGTTTTTATGCAATCAAGAGACTGTTTGGAGGTATTCTACCAAGCTCCTCTATCTTTCCCAATGAACCTTCTATACAGGAGCCCTTCCATCAGTACTCTTGTCCTCTCATTCCTAATCCCATTGCTTCTGCACATCCTTCCACATATCCTGCTGTAACTCATGAAGATATCAATGCAGTTGGGAATTATGTAAGATCTCAAATGAAGGGACTCAGACTTGAATTGACAAAACTGGTCCAAGATACACTTGCAGGAAGGATAGCAGACCAATCTGAGGCCATATCTCAACCAAGAAACTTCAAGGAGTTCTCTCAGCCTCAAGAAATCTTTACCCAAGATCAACCATCATCAAGAGGACTATCTTCAACAAGACAACTCCTACTTGGTCCTGCCCCTACGGTATCAAGAAATATGGGAAAGAAGAAGAAGTTGCTGAAGAAGAGCCAACTCATCAATCTTGGCATTCAGTATGATGATAGAATGAACCTCACTTGGAACAACAAGAAATACTACTTCAGATTCAACAAGAAGCAACTCCAACTACTGAATCTTGAAAGATAAAGACATTTGACTGCAGTAGACCTTGGAGAAGCACAACCAGAACCAGATTATCAAAGTGAAGATAGTATTGAAGCATTATTTCACTAAGTCCTTTCTATCTCAAACTTTGTTTTGTTGTTCTTGAACAAATTTATTTTATATTTTGTTGGGATGTAAACTTAATCTTTGCATCTCTCTTTGTGATCTAACTCTGTTTTGTTTCAATTATAGATTGATTTCTCCTTACAGATTATGCTTTACTTATTTTCTTAATTATTTCCCAAAAAGGGAGAAATTGTTAGAACCCTAGTTTCTTAACTAAGTGTTTTGACAAATAATTAAGAACTTAAAATGGATTATCAAGAAGTATACTGGAAATCATCAACTCTTCACATGTCTACTATCTTCACATGTCGAGATAACAGACCTTCAAGATAGCAGACCTATTTTATAAGGGGTTTTTGGAATGTAGGGAGATAACTCCTTGGCCAACTTCAATGGAATGAAGTGGCCTTTGGTGTCTTGTCCTAAAATGGTTTTGGGGTGATTGCACGTTTGATGAAATCAAAGAGAAGAAGGGAAATGAAGTAGAAAGGATGGAGGAAAATAGAGTTTTACCTACACTTCAAATGATCTTTCAACACTTCTTGGAGAATTGCCTTGAAAATGTTTGTGTATAGTTTTCTTAGTCACAAAAAAATCCTCCTCTTCAAAGGTGAATTAGAGGGGTTTATATAGGTGTAAAACTAGATGTTTTTGGTGCCAAAACGAACTCACAGAGATCAGTTTCCTGGGCAAATCATGTAAAATGAGCAAGGGAGGGATTCTTGGACAGAAATCTGTAACTGACGCCCAGGCGCGCGCGCCTCCTGCCTTGATGGCGGGACGCGCGTGCTTCTGACCCCTACGGGCGGAGGCGCGCGACTTCAAGATGGCTTTTTTGATAGAATGAACTGGAAAGTCAGCCATGTTATTCAGTTTAGTCCCTGGACTTAACGAAGTCAGTCAGGAACTTTACGAAAGTAATAGAAACTAACGAGAAACACTTAAAATAGGGAGAAACACAATATCAACCGTGCAATCGGGGTGAGCGGTCCAAGGCGGGGTGTCTACAGACCCTACCGTGTAAATAGTGAAACATTGGGGCCCAACTTAGGAAGACCCCCTATACTTCAGGGCCTAACCCTCCACTTTATTACATACATACTTTTATTCAAGATTCAAAGTTTTAATCAATGATTCATCAATTTAATTCAGGTTTTTGATGTTCTTTAATTTATTTCTTGTTCTTGATTTTATTAGTAAAGATTCATGGCTTGATAGTAACAAATATTTAATCTATATGCTATATGAAAGAACCTGTTATACTTATGCACATTAAACAGGTAAAGAGTTAGTTCACAAGAGGTCGACTATCTTGGCAGAACATGTCGACTATCTTGAGGTGCAGTGTGTGTATGTTGAGTTATGCAGCGGAATAATGATAAAGTAAATAGAAGAAATAGATGAGTATGTTGGGTATGCTTATTATAAACCACTCCTATTACCTAGATTTGATTGATCCCATAACCTAATTTTATCTTTTGTGCACTTTAGGATATATTGTAAGAAGTGTTAAACTTCATTTTTAGAATAGTCCACTTTGATAGTATAGGCTTTAGATTGTTAGGATTTAAAGTTTTCTAAGTCTGGAATTTTAGTGGTCAAGACCTTGACCGTGAATTCACTTGACTGTGGTAGACCACCTGACAGTGGAAGACCACTTGACCGTGAATCACATGACCGGAAGTCAGTGACCGTGAGCTTTGTGGCATATCTTGACAGGTCACATTTGACCCCTCGACCGCAAGCCACTTGACCGTAAGGCCTTGACCGCAAGAAATGAAGAAGTCCAAGAATCCAAGTATTCAAACTCAACCATGGTCACTTGTGTCCTAAACTATGGTTAGTTTAGAACGTTGCAGAACTTGGATCCCAAGTAATTCGAATTTGAACTCATCTAAGTGGGACCACCTCTTATCTGCAAAAAGGACAAACTCAGAATGAGCTCCAATCAGAATTCAACAGCTCATTGTCCTTCAACTTGGAGCCCAAGTAATTCCAAACAGCTATTTTCTCATTCAAGGCTATAAATATCCCTTAAGTTCTTCATTGAACTGTGCTGAGATTTAAAGAGAGAAATTGCTGTTGAAATACTTGGTGATTGAAGACCATAACTCAAGATTTCCAGAATCCTTTGAATCTTCAAAGAACTCACCTTCAAACCTTCAAAGATATCCAGCAACAAACAAGTCATCTCAAGCCTTGTAAACACTTAAGATTCATTAGGCTCTACAATCACTTGGATTTTTAAGAGCTTCTGATTCTTACACACACACTCACCCCAATTGATCAATCACATAGATTGCATCAAAAGGGATACACTGGTCTAAGTCTAGGATTTATTCTTCATATAAAGTAGGTGTTGATTCAAGCTTCATCTCTATAATCTGTACTCTCAAGATCAATATATACCTCCATTCAAAATCCAAGACTGACCATCTTGGTAAAGGACGTAGATCTTTTAACAGATCGAACCTTTCCAAATACTTGTGTCATTTTACTTTCTGCAAATTTACTTTCAAGTATTGTTCATCTTGTTCTTTATTGTTCATATTAATTTTGTTTGTCGTTTAGTGTTTGATCTTACAGATATTCAAACGTGTTGTGAATTGTGTTTGTTTGTTCTCCACATTGCCTAAGTTAAAATCTGACTAACTTATCTTTTGCCAAAACTTCTAAGACAATAACTTTCAATCTCAACCATCTGACCGCAAATCTCTGACCGCAAATCCTTGACCGCATCTCACTCGACCGTGAGTGAACTATTCTTAGAGATTTTTTATCAAACAACCTTACCTTATTTCTATCGAAAACTTCCGCTGTGCATATTACAACTTGACCGCGCGGTTTATTACTTGACCGCAAAACTCAAGATTGTAAGTACTTGGTTGAATTTTGAAAAAGGGTTGAAATTTTAAGTAGGCTATTCACCCCCCCCCCCTCTAGCCTCCTTTCTCATACCCTTGTTGTGTCTTTGGGACCAACAAGTGGTATCAGAGCAAACACCTTTATAAAACTTCTGTTTTTCAAGCTTAACAGCTTGGGTGCCGATTCAAAATGGCAAGTCAGAAAACTATGGCAACGGTTAACTTCACTCACGTTCCAGCGTTCGACGAAGATAATTTTGATGTATGGAAGCACAGCATTCTAACTCATTTCTACTCCATGGATGAGCAACTTGGTGATTGTCTTACCATTGGACCATACTTCCCAATGAAAGCTAATCCGGATCCAGAAACCAATGGTGCTAATCCGACTATCAAGAAACAAAAGCTGAATGGACCGATGAAGAGAAAAGACTGGTTGGAATGGATGTGAAAGAAAAAAGCATACTTTTAAGTACCTTGAGTACGTCACAGCGTAGACAGATCATGGAATGTTCTACTGCAAAAGAACTTTGGGATGCAATTGAAGATTACATCGAAGGAGATCAAGCTTGCAAGGAAAGCAAAAAGTTTTTCAATTCAAAGAAGATTCAACAACTTTGCTAAGATCCCCGGTGAATCACTTAGAGCCACTTATGATCGTTATTATGAGATCGTGAGTACTTATACAGCACTCGGAAAGAAGCTTACCAAGAAAGAAATCAATGTTAATTTTCTCACCGCTCTTGGTTCTCAATATCTTCACAAAGGAAACACTCTTGAAAATACCAAGCTACTAGATGATATGTCTCTCAGAAGCCTCTATGCCAACCTAAAGGTTTTTTATATCAAGCTCCATAACATTAAAGAAATGGAAGGAAAAACTAAGAGTTTATCGTTGGTCGCTCAAAAGGAAGAAGTGATCGAGGAAGAAGATCCAAAAATCTCCACATCTGATTTATTAGATATGGACGATGATGACTTTGCTATGTTCGTGAAAAGATTTCAAAAGTTCAGAAAATCAGCAAGGTCCGGATCATCAAGCAAAGCTCCAGCAAGGTTCTCAAGGAGCAGCTCAACAAGTAAGAAAGAGTACTCCAACTTCTCAAAGAAGAAAGAGGATCTAGTTTGTTTTAATTGCAGGAAACCCGGTCATTTCGCTTCAGAATACCCAATTCCCAAGTATGAGTATATGAAGAAGAAAAGCAACTTCAATCCAAGATACTCAAAGCAAAAGGGGATGGTGGCTGAAGAGGACTCTACCACAAAAGAATTAGCTACTTGGATAGAGTCAGATTCTGATGAAAGTAATGAGGATTCTGAAGAAGGTCACATCTGTTTGGTCGTTCGTTCCGATGATGAGGATGATAATCAATTCACACCCAATGTGAAACCCAAACGGAAGAGTTACACGGCTGATGAACTTGCTGACAAAGGATTCCTAACTCCAGTTCAAAGGAATGGTGATCTTCTATTTTCAAGATGTGATGTGAGTACAACAAAGAAGGCTCTACTAAATCCCAAAGTGAAGGAAGTTCTGTCTACCACACCTCAAGTCAAGTTTGACATTTCCCCCAATGAACAAGAAAAGATGTTTGCAAAAGCTGAACAGGTAATTAGTAAATTCTCTGGTATGAAGGAAGTTTTAGCACTTTCAACTGATGAAATTTTCCACCTTAAGACGGAGAAATCTCTACTAAGATCTGAACTCACCCTCCTTAAGGAGCAGATCAAGAGCATGACTCCTCTTACTGAACGAAACCATTTCTTAGAAGAACAAAATGCCATATTTAAGGTTAAAAACGAAGAATTGGTTGCTGAGATAAACGACCTGAAAAGGATCACTAATGAGTGGACCAATTCTCCTGTCACTATGGAACAAATCTTAGAATCCCAAAAGTCTAGTGGTGATAAAGGAAGGATTGGGATTCCAAACTAGTGACAACTTTAAATGTGCATCTTGTTGTGAAAGAGATGAGAAATTTACCAAGCAAACTTTGGAAGGGTCAAAAACTAAACATCAAGAATTTAAGGGTAAAAGACAAGAACCAAAGAAGAAACTAGAGTTCCACTATGTCTACCCTAAGTATCAAACTGGCAAGGCTTCAAAGTTGAAAGAAAAAGTCATGGAAGATTCTACCGCAGAGGAATACTCTGGTGAGGTACCTGGACACGACCGCGCATCAACCTCAAGACCCGGTCGAGTAGCCTTCCGCGGCATGTCGACCGCGAACAAGGGTCATGCGGTCAAGTTCAAGAAATTGAACTTTGTTCAGGAGAGATCTTCCATACCAGTTAACAATGTTGTGCTTAAGACCTCAACGAAGTTTGTTAACCCTCAGTTGGGTGGCTTCCACCATTGTTCTGTGTGTGATGATTATGGTCACAAGGCTGCTGAATGTCTTTTAAGATTCACACAAATCCAGAAGGCTTAAACCCCCTTCTGTGAAGCAAGTGTGGGTTGTTAAAAGTTGCTAACCCTTTGGACCCAAAGAATAAAAAGGGGGACCTCGTTCTTAAATGTTTATTTTATAGGTCCTCTGCTTAATGTCTGACATTCCAAGGATAGATCAAGTTTATGGTATCTCGATAGTGGCTGCTCAAGGCACATGACCGGAGATATCAATTTATTGAAAGATGTCCGTGAAGAAAAAGGGCCATCAGTAACCTTCGGAGATAATAACAAAGGAAAGACTATAGGATATGGAGTCATCTGAAAAGGAAAAATCACCATCCAAGAAGTCTCTCTAGTTATTGGTCTACAACACAATTTACTCTCAATATCTCAGTTCTGTGACAAAGGATTGTAATGCCACCTCACTTTAAATTTTTGTCTCCTCAAAGATGGCACATCCGGCGTTACTTTGCTTAAAGGGATTCGTAAGAAAAATGTTTATATTGTTGATTTTACTTCATCTTGCATTTCTTCTAATCTCTGTTTTGTAGCAAAGAATGTTAGCGAAAATAGTTGGTTGTGGCACAAAAGACTAAGTCACTTAAACTTCAAGTATCTATCCAAGATTGGAAGAGAAAATCTAGTTCGTGGTCTACCCAAAGTAGCTGATCACCACGATGAGAAGTGCACAGCATGTCAACTAGGCAAACAACCAAAGGCGTCTTTCTCCAACAAGACGACACCTTCAACTTCAAGATGTTTGCAGCTGCTACATATGGATTTGTTTGGACCTTTTACTACCGCAAGTATTGGTGGAAATAGATATACCTTAGTTGTGGTAGACGATTATTTAAGATATACGTGGGTTGAAATGATGATCTCAAAGGATGATTGCTACGACATTTTGACCGCACTCCTTAGACAGCTCCAAACACAAAAGGAAGATGACATCGTTAGTGTTTGATCCGACAACGGTACAGAATTCAAGAACAACGGTGTAGCTCAGTACTGTGATGACCGTGGTATTGACCACAACTTCTCTGCTGCTGGAGATCCTCAACAAAAGGGTGTTGTGGAAAGGAAGAACAGAACGTTGATAGAGGCTGGAAAGACTATGATTGCTGAAGCAAAGCTACCTCAATACTTTTGGGCTGAAGCCGTCAACACAGCATGCGTCACTAAAAATAGATCCCTCATCAACAAGACCTACAACAAACTCCTTATGAACTTTGGAGAGGAAGAACCCCCAACATAGCATACTTCAAGATATTTGGATGCAAATGATTCATACTCTACAACGGTAAAGAACATCAATGTAAATTTGCTCCTAAGGCCGATGAAGGTATATTTATTGGTTATGCTAAACACTCAAAAGCTTTTCGTGTATTTAATAAAACCACTCTTAAGATAATTGAATCTGTCCATGTTACTTTTGATGAACATTCTCTCCTTGAGCCACATATGGCTCCAAATGTTGCTGATGATTTTGTTGAGCTTAATGAGACAGGTACAAATCAACCACAAAATCAATCAACTCAAAGAAATCCATCTACCTCAACTGCAACTCCATCTACCTCTCATGAAGAACCAGAAGCTACCACATCTACTGCTACCTCAAATGGAGTTGAAGGTGAAACACCTATCAATGTGGAAGAACCTATCCCTTAAATTACTTATGATTGGGAAGGCACAAATGATGTACCACTAGAAGATTTATAACTACCATCAACTCAACCAGATATACCTCAAGAAGTTCGTGAGGTCAGAGATCACCCAATTCAGAATATCATAGGTGATTTGCATTCTGGTGTTAGAACAAGAAGATCAAACTATGATGTACTTACCGCATTCATATCTCAAGTTGAACCCAAGAAAGTTGATGAAGCACTCCAAGACTCAAGTTGGGTTGTTTCTATGCAAGAAGAGCTCAACCAATTTGAAAGATGTAAAGTTTGGACCTTAGTTCCAAGGCCACAAGATCAAGGAGTGATTGGTACAAAGTGGGTGTTCCGAAACAAGATGGATGAGAATGGAAGCATCACAAGAAAACAAAGCTAGGTTGGTTGCACAAGGCTATAGACAAGAAGAAGGCATTGATTACGATGAAACATTTCCCCCCCTTGCGAGACTCGAAGCTATAAGGATATTTTTAGCTTATGTCTCTTTCAAAAGATTCAAGTTATATCAAATGGATGTGAAAAGTGCATTCCTCAACGGTGAACTTCAATAAACAGTCTTTGTTGCTCAACCGCCCGGATTTGAAGACCCCAAATTTCCAAATCATGTCTACAAACTCCGTAAAGCTTTATATGGACTCAAACAAGCTCCACGTGCATGGTATGATACTCTATCTAAGTTTCTCCTTGAAAAGGGATTCAAGCGTGGTAAGATCGACACAACTCTTTTCATTGCTAAATATCATAATCATACTTTATTAGTTCAAATATATGTAGATGATATTATTTTTGGCTCTACTAATGAATTGTTGTGTAAGCGATTTGAGAAGCTAATGAAAAGAAAATTTGAGATGAGCATGATGGGAGAATTAACATTCTTCCTTGGGCTACAAATTAAACAATGTGCTGAAGGCATCTTCCTCAATCAAGCAAAGTACACAAAGGACCTTATCAAGAAATTTGGACTTGAAAATGCAAAGGCATATGACACTCCTATGGCTGCTGGTAACAAGTTAGATAAAGACTTGAAAGGTAAGAAGGTTGATCAAACCTTATACCGAGGTATGATTGGTTCTCTTCTTTACTTAACTACTAGTAGGCCAGATATCATGTTTAGTGTTTGTGCTCGTTATCAAGCGGATCCTAGAGAAGCACATCTTATTGTTGCTAAACGTATTATTCGATATCTATCTGGGACTATTAACCTTGGACTTTGGTACTCCAAAGATTCAAATTTTGATCTTATAGGTTACTCAGATGCAGATTATGCAGCATGTACAATAGACAGGAAAAGCACAAGTGGAACTTGTCATTTCCTTGGAAATCGACTTGTTTCATGGGCAAGCAAGAAACAAGCCTCAGTCTCTGTATCTACCACAGAAGCTGAATATATAGCTGCTGGAAGCTGCTGCTGCCAAGTGCTCTGGATGAAGCAACAATTGGTTGACTACGGAATCAACGAAGAAAATTGTCCAATCTATTGTGACAATACATCTACCATTGCTGTCTCCAACAACCCTGTCATGCATTCAAAAACCAAACACATTGATATCAAGTACCACTTTCTCAAGGATCATGTGGAAAAAGGTAATATCCATCTAGAGTATGTGAGTACTGACAATCAAATTGCAGATATTCTCACCAAGGCTCTTGATTCGAAGAGATTTAGGTATCTTAGAGGAGAAATGGGAATGCTAGAACTTTAATTACTTGTCCATATATCTTGATTGTGCTAATGTCTTGTGTTTTATCTAAGTCCAAAACCAAGCAGGTCTCAACGGTCGATGACATCTCACCGGTCAAGTAACCACGGTCGAATCATCATGACCCATCGAGTGTACTGACCGCACCTTGTTGACCGCCATATAGTATCAACCGCATGAAACAAGTGAAATTTGTTCAAGACTTTAAAGAAGCCTACCGCATGGAAAATGATGACATTGGTTCACTGCTTTATAGAAGCTTTTCTTGGCCAAGGTAACACTCTTGACCGCAAAACCCACGGTCAAGCACCTGACCGCAAAAGCTAGGTGACCAGGTAAGTGTTTCTAACTTAGCAATTTTTTAGGATCAACTTAGTCATCCAAAGGGGTAATTCCGTAATTTCCTCTTTTCCCTCGTTTCATTTAATTCAAATCATTTGCAATTAATTTTGTTCCCTATTTATGTCCGCCGTCACTATCCATGCATTTATGGCGAAAGGACATCATTGGTCAAATCCCTGAATTTGCAGAGTTAACCTCCCACTTCTCTGCACAAACGGTTCCACTACATCCTCAACTCCACCTCTCTGCATAATACATTTCAGAAACCTCCCTCCACTTTCTCTCTCTACTCTCTGTCTCTCTCTACACTCCCAGTTCTATATCTCTCTCTCACATTCGATTCTCTCTACATCCTCTATATAAATGGCCCCCAAATCAACCCAACCTACAAAAACTTCTAAGAAATCACAAGAACAAATCTCTGAAGACACAGTGGTATGATTTCTTGACCCAAAACTTTACTTTTTTTGAGTTCTATATTTTAGTTTTGGCGGGTTAAACCCATTTGATATTTTTGTCTAAATTCTTTATATTCCTGGGTTATTTTGGTTCTGATTATGCTTATAAATTGTTACTTTGATGATTTTGAGTTCTCTAACATGTTTAGATTCGAATTTGGCTTGTTATATCTATTTATGCCATAAATGTTTTTGAAACTTTTTGGTTAACTATGCCCTTTCATATTCTGAGTTTAATATGTTTTTGATGTTGAAATTGTTGATATTTTCGTGTTTAATCGGTTTCCGTGTTCATTTTGGCATAATTTTTATGGATTTTCATGCTCTGAATCGCTTTCTGGGTTTTCGCTATGAACAGTATCTTCGTTTCTTATGGTGTTCTTCGTGTTCTTGAAATTACACTTTTTAATTCTTAAAATTCATTACACATAGTAATATGGTGTTTGTGCGCGTTTTAGAGATTTCATTGAAATGTTCCAAGTATTCTTTTTGTCGACCGCACCCTCTATCTACCGTGTACCAATCGACCGCATTATCTGATCATTCGACCGCACCATTATTGCTAACTTCTCAATCTTTTTCAGGAAGAACAATCTTTTATACCAGGCTGCGTGATCAACCATGATGACCTCCAAAATGATGCTATTGGTCGTCATATAATCAAAAGAATGAAAAGGTCTGGCATTCTCCACTACTTCACAATGAATCAAACAAGTCATTACCTTGCCGCTGTTGGTGAATTCTACTCTACCGCTAGAGAAGTCAAAGGGAGAGATGAACAAAACAAACCGCTCAACTGGATTGCAGCTGAGGTTTATGGTCAGAAAGTTGAAATTGACTACACCGACATCGCTGCCACTCTAGGTCTGGACATAGACGTTGATGCCCCCGAGTCTCTGACTAGTGAAGAATATGATGGTCTAGCAATGAGATTGATTGGTTCTACCGATGTCTGTAAGCCTTACTGCAAGATTTTTCCTGAGGTGATGTACTACATTGGTCACCTGGTTGGCCACGGTCTGCTCTGCAAAAGTGGCAACCATGGAAACTTTAACACCACTCAATGGCACTTGTCAACCGCAATCTACTTAGGAAGAAAGATGAACTGGCCTAAGATTCTTTATGACTTGTTAGTCGACCACATCAATGACTATAAGAAGCAGCTATCTGAAAAAGCCCCCACCAAGTAGAAGAGGAACTCCAGGTTTCTCTCCATGATCTTCAAGTTCATTCTTGAAACAAGAAGAGCCATTGGCAAAGACAAGGATGCCAAAGTTACTATCTCTTTATCCAAAGTCTTTGATGTTAAGACTATAAGATCCACTTTCTGCAACAGATTTGGTGATACTCAGTATCAAGAATATCTGGCTCGTGACCCCAAAGAACCCTATGTTGCTCCACACTACACCAAGGCTGCAAGAATTGCTCTGGGACTTGATGCTCCTGATAAGTCCACATCAGTTCAAGATGACAATGATGAAGAAGCTGAGGACGAGGAAGAATCTAGAAGAAAGGTCAAAGGTAAAGGAATTGCCAGTGCATCGACCGCTCCTCCCAAACCAAGACCATTGATTGGAGTGATTATCAAAGAATCTTCAACGGTTAAGACTCCTTCCAGAATTCCTCCTGCCGCACCATTGAAAACCAAGTCTACCGCTCCCATCTCTAAATCAACGATCTCCAAGCCAACCGTGTCCTCTCCGACCGTTCCATCCAAATCCTTCAAGATAAAGTCTTATGCACTCCCCGCTTCGTCTCAGGGGGAGAAATCCAAGAAAAGGGATCTTTCTCGAAGTCCCGTTCAAACCGCAAAGAAATCCAAGGTTGCACGACCACCTCTTTCGACCGCATCCCCTATTTTCACTCCATCCGGTTCACCTATGCAGAGTGACCGTGATGATGATGTTGAAATCGCTCCCACTCAACCGCAACGTCAAAGGGCCAAGCATACTCTTGAATTAGTTGATGAACCAGATGATGTGGAATTGGTAGAATCAAGTAGTGAATCTGGTAATCAAGATGTTGAGGCTGGTGTAGAAATTGAAGCTAGTGTTGGTAAAAATACTGAGAAAACTGTTGATGTTGATAGTCCTGATTTCAGTGATGAAAAGGTTGATGACCACACTGTTGATAAGGCTGAGTTTCAGGGTCACGGTCAAGATGTCGACCGTGAACCCAGTGATCATGATGATAATGTGTTAGTTAAATCTCCTGCTCTCTCTCCTCCTAGAACTACTCAAGCCACGACCGCATCTGATAGCTCGATCGATCCTTTGGCTCATCTACTGACCGCAGTTGAGACTTTAACACAAATCAATCTTGATATTCAGAGTGAGGTTGCAAAAGCTTGCTGCAAACCAAGTTAAGTTACAAAATGAGGTTGATCTGCTCAAGGCTTCAGTTGTTGAGACCATTAAGGGGGAGAGTCAGAATATTACAAAGGCTATTCTTGAAAGCCTAGCTACCGTAAACCCCAACATTGCCTCGACCGCATCCTCCTCAACCGCTCCTATTACCCATGCTGACCTAAAGGAAGAGCTCAAGTCACAATCTTTCGCTATTGACCATTCTGTGGTCAAGATTATTGAAGGAGCTGGGTTGGAGCTGACCAAGACAATGACCCATGATAAGAATTTTTTGTTTGAAAAGATGGATAAAGTGAAGACCTCTCTTAAGGCAGAAATCAACGCCTGTATTTCTGTAGGATTGCTATCGGTCGCTGATAAGTTTGTTCCAAAGATAGAAGCTATGAGGCAAGCCATACAAGTCCACACTCAAAGGCTAGTAGGTCAAACTTCTAAAATTGATAGAGTTTATGAAATTTCTAACACCAATGTGCAGGAAGTGATAAGCAAAATTTCAACTCTTCAATTGACCGTGGACAACATTGCTGGATCTCAAGGCTCCTCCTCTCAAAATCAAGCGACCGGGCATGGAAACAGGATTTCTAGAGAAGAGGAAGATGAAGGTGAAGATAGCTTTGAATTTCCAACCGTGAACAGCCTTGGCTTCCTGGAGATCAATGACCTCAACAATCCCATCATCATTCCTGGAGTTGGGTTCTCAAAGAAATTTTAAAGAACTTGTCCTACCATTTGAACTGACCGTGTGTGGTCATGTTAAAACAAACTGATGTCTTAAAACAATTTACTTTTTATGTCTTTTATTTGGGTCTGTAAAACTTTAATCTCTCTTTTGTCTGCACTCCCCTCACTTTAATGGTTATATTTTTGTGGAGTGCCTTTTGAATGTTTGTTTGATGCATTTGCATACTTATTGTTATTTTCTCTAAAAATGCATTCAAACCATATATGTCTATCTTGCTAGGATTAGTATTTTTTTTTTATCTTTTTAGGCTGATAGAAATCTATGACACTGGCTTAGAGTGTGCATTTACTTGGGGCATTATATCTTAATAATAAAACAATATTTCTTGAAAACATGTTATTACCAAGTACAATGAATTAGCCTTTGTTATAGTAGGTAATGGTCTCAATCAAATAGGGGGAGATTGTTGGGTATGCTTATTATAAACCACTCCTATTACCTAGATTTGACTGATCCCATAACCTAATTTTATCTTTTGTGCACTTTAGGATATATTGTAAGAAGTGTTAAACTTCATTTTTAGAATAGTCCACTTTGATAGTATAGGCTTTAGATTGTTAGGATTTAAAGTTTTCTAAGTCTGGAATTTTAGTGGTCAAGACCTTGACCGTGAATTCACTTGACTGTGGTAGACCACCTGACAGTGGAAGACCACTTGACCGTGAATCACATGACCGGAAGTCAGTGACCGTGAGCTTTGTGGCATATCTTGACAGGTCACATTTGACCCCTCGACCGCAAGCCACTTGACCGTAAGGCCTTGACCGCAAGAAATGAAGAAGTCCAAGAATCCAAGTATTCAAACTCAACCATGGTCACTTGTGTCCTAAACTATGGTTAGTTTAGAACGTTGCAGAACTTGGATCCCAAGTAATTCGAATTTGAATTCATCTAAGTGGGACCACCTCTTATCTGCAAAAAGGACAAACTCAGAATGAGCTCCAATCAGAATTCAACAGCTCATTGTCCTTCAACTTGGAGCCCAAGTAATTCCAAACAGCTATTTTCTCATTCAAGGCTATAAATAGCCCTTAAGTTCTTCATTGAACTGTGCTGAGATTTAAAGAGAGAAATTGCTGTTGAAATACTTGGTGATTGAAGACCATAACTCAAGATTTCCAGAATCCTTTGAATCTTCAAAGAACTCACCTTCAAACCTTCAAAGATATCCAGCAACAAACAAGTCATCTCAAGCCTTGTAAACACTTAAGATTCATTAGGCTCTACAATCACTTGGATTTTTAAGAGCTTCTGATTCTTACACACACACACACACCCCAATTGATCAATCACATAGATTGCATCAAAAGGGATACACTGGTCTAAGTCTAGGATTTATTCTTCATAGAAAGTAGGTGTTGATTCAAAGCTTCATCTCTATAATCTGTACTCTCAAGAATCAATATATACCTCCATTCAAAATCCAAGACTGACCATCTTGTTAAAGGACGTAGATCTTTTAACAGATCGAACCTTTCCAAATACTTGTGTCATTTTACTTTCTGCAAATTTACTTTCAAGTATTGTTCATATTGTTCTTTATTGTTCATATTAATTTTGTTTGTCGTTTAGTGTTTGATCTTACAGATATTCAAACGTGTTGTGAATTGTGTTTGTTTGTTCTCCACATTTCCTAAGTTAAAATCTGACTAACTTATCTTTTGTCAAAACTTCTAAGACAACAACTTTCAATATCAACCATCTGACCGCAAATCTCTGACCGCAAATCCTTGACCGCATCTCACTCGACCGTGAGTGAACTATTCTTAGAGATTTTTTATCAAAACAACCTTACCTTATTTCTATCGAAAACTTCCGCTGTGCATATTACAACTTGGCCGCGCGGTTTATTACTTGACCGCAAAACTCAAGATTGTAAGTACTTGGTTGAATTTTGAAAAAGGGTTGAAATTTTAAGTAGGCTATTCACCCCCCCCCCTCTAGCCTCCTTTCTCATACCCTTGTTGTGTCTTTTGGACCAACAGAGTAAATGAAAAGTGATAAGTGTGTGAATAAGTGAGTAAATGAGACACAAACACAATGATGTAACGTGGTTCAGAGTATTGCAACTCTCCTACATCCACGCTTCACTGTCCTCAACAGTGAAGAAGCAATCCACTATAATCCTTCGTCAAGTAATTATAATAAATTGCAGGAAAATTCTCAGAACTTTCCAGCCTAATTAGCCTCACTAACTAAGCTATGTACTTATTGCAAAGTACAGAAAAAGAAAAGAAAAAGGTTCACAAATGTGAGGATTTTGGTGATCTCTAAAATGGCTCTTATGTAGCTATGTGAGATCTAGTTTAGCTTATCTATTTAGCACATATTTATAAGATTCAAGTGTGCTTTACAATTGAGTTTTCTTAGAAGCTTTTATCAATTTGTTAAAAATGGCAAGAGACAGGGGTATGTCTTCAGTAGTACAGGGCTTCTTTTATAGGTCTTCATATTTATGTCCGTTGAGTTCCAACGGCTTGAATATCTTGGAACTGCAAATGTCAGTCGTTTATCTTTGACTGGAACAGTGCTTGTAAACAGTGCTAAGTCAGGTTTGACTTTGACTAGGAGCTGAGTTGGCAAAGGTGTTAATTAGGTTTTTCTTATGTTCCTCTAAAACATAGGTGGCGATTCTACAATCAAAACACAAATAGATATCCTAGGACGACCCGCCGCTCGAGCCAAGCGAGCGGGCCCCACCCGGGGTATCTACAGTAGCGACTCTGCTGGGGACGTTTGAGGGTTAAACTTGTGTTTCTGATCAAAGTCTGCATTTTTCTGGGAATTCTGGTTCCTGATGGGGGAAGCGTGCGCCTCTGGCCTACTAGGCCTAAGGCGCGCGCGGCCCATATCAGAAACCAGAGTCGCCCGCTTGTCAATGTTCTTCCTATTCTTCTTTTTTCTACACTAATCATTTCTGCAGGGGTTACAATATATATTCAGGACCAGGGCAGTCCCCTGAGTCCAAGTGTCTGACAGGTTTACCCAAAAGCGGGCGCCTCTCATAGAACCTGCGCCCTGCGCGCGCATGCCATCACACAGTCCAGAGGCGCGCGCTTCTGGGCGGTTTTCCAGAACAGGGACAGTTTCAGAACAGAGCAGAATATTGGGGTGTGGGCACAGTTGCCTGCATCAGACCTGATTTGGACCTTCGGACTGTTTTACTTTCGTGTTTTGTTTTATCGGTCACACGGGTGATTCGAGAGTTGTAAATTATGTGCTTATTTTCTTTTCTTTCATTAAAAAAAGTAAAAAAAAATGTTTTGTCACATGCTGGACCTCACACTACGTACACATATTCTTATAAATTGCTCACTATCGAGTCGCACAAGTTCATAACCCCAAACCCGTCGAGGCCCGTCCTAGAGAGTTTCAAGCTCCACCCGACCTTGACTCTCTCGAAGTGGTAAACCTCAGCCCGTGGCGTAGTTCATGACTACATGCCAGGGGTGACCTTAACCTCTCTTGAATAGAGCACAAGCCAACACAATTCTAGTTAGGGTCTAACACTCCGTGACTAAGTCGGTTTTCATGTGTCGAGATTTCCCTAAATTAATGTCTTCAAAACATACATGCCAAGTGGTTATTTTAGACGAAAATAAAAACCTGTCCCCGCATATAACTTTACTATATTAATTTAGTTTAATCCCGACACATGTAGGAATCACAAGCGTGGTGGAATCTGATGAGTATATGGGACCGCGATAAAGTCTATATACTAGTGTGACGATTCCACTATTTTCATAGAAAACCCAAAAGGGACTCCGTCCCTCTGACTTATATAAAAAAAATCTTTTCTTTATGTGGTTTTGAGTCGTTTTCCCATTGCATGTTCTAAGCCTCTTCATGGACCGAAAGTGTTACTCAAGACTGACAAGGGCCTCTTCTGCAATTTAGGTCCAATTGGTACTTACCGCATCTACCGGGATTCAGCAAATCGGCTAGTTCGTGAATTGATCACTCCAGCAGCTCCGATAGCATCAATGGCCGGCGGCTCCAACAGCGACAACACCATGTCTCTTGAGCAACTCTCAGCTATGGTCCAACTTCTCCAAGAGCAAGTCTCCACTCTCAATAAGGAGGCCCAAAACAAAGATGACCTTTGGCAATCCCATCTTGACAATCAAAGGGAGGCTCACGAGGCCGAGATGGACCAAATGAAAGCTAAGCTCACCAAGCTTTCGAGTGGTAAAGACAAAGAAAACAATGAAGAGTCCGAGTGGACTAAGGGTTTGTTTGAAAGCCCTTATGTTAGTGCCCATACCAAGAAAATGGGGGAACCAAGCACCGACAACAAAGATCACAAGATGGTTGATTCAATCATGGACTACATAGATCAACGTTTCAACAGTCTCAACATGGGGAAAGGCTCCGACACAAGCCTTTATCAGTCATCCATTCTCATGAGCACCATGGCCGCTCTCCCCGACAAGCTCAAGATGCCCGACATCAGCAAATTTAAGGGAAACTCTTGTCCCATGGCACACATCGAGACTTACATATGGGCTATGGTTCTGAAGAAGGTCCCTCCGAAAGTTATGGCACAATGCTTCCATTTTACTCTCGAGGGGGCGGCAAAAGATTGGTATGCAACTCTCCCGCTCACAGTCCATCTTGATTGGGATGCCGCCATGCTTGCCTTCAAAAGTCAATACCAAGGCAACACCACTCACCGCCCGACCAAGAAAGAGCTCGAGAACACCACTCAAAGGGACAATGAGTCCTTTATTGATTTTACAAGAAGGTGGAATGATAAGCTTGCTGAAATTTTTGAGAGGCCTAACACCAATGAGCAAATGGACATCTTTCTTAAATGTCTAAAGATTGATCTCCGCACCCACCTAAGTGGGGCTTGCTATACGGATTTCTCTCAAATGTATGAGGCGGGGGTCCGAATGGATGATTTGCTCAAAGAGATCAAGAAAATTGCTCCTAGCTTCCAATACAAGGCCACCTCTAACTCAACAAAAGAGGCTTCAGTCAATGCCGTCACTACTGACAAGGAAAATTACAAAAGGGTTCCCCCACCACAAGGCAAGAAGTTTCAAAATGATCGTGTCTACACTCCTCTTCACGGCATGACCATCACCGAAGCCTTCGAAGCACTCAAGGCCAAGGGGCAAGTCACTCCTCTCCAAGGGTTTAAGCCCAACCAAATCTGTGCCAACCATGCTCATCACAAGTATTGTGAGTACCACCAACATAGTGGCCATCTCACCGAGGAATGCTTCGTCCTTCGTAATGTTATCCAAGACCTCATCGACAAGAAGTAATTCATAGTTCCCAATGAGGGTGATGTCAATGTAATAGAAAAGGGGAGTTTGAGGATACCACTCATTCAATTCCAATTGTGAATGAGGGCTCTAATGTTATGAATAAGATTGACAATTATTGTTACGTTGTGACTTATGACGAGGTAATGAGGGAAGTACTAGAGAATAGGAAAAAGAGGCAAGATGGGATCATCAACATGCTAACTCGATCCGGGCGAGTCATAGCAAGCAACCCCACTACTTCTGCGCCAAGCACCTCTTCTCAAAGATCGCAAGCTCGCGGCACTCCCGAAGACCCTCTACTGGATCAACTCAAGGAAATTCAAGCCAACATATCCATTTGGGACCTCATTGCATTTTCAAAGAAGCACCGAGATCTTGTCATCAGCAATCTTGACGACACATCAATCTCTCCCGATACAACTCCCGAGGACCTTACTGCAATGATAGGCCACATTCATTTTGGCAATGTCATCACTTTTGCCGATATGGACCTTCCACCATTTGGGTCCGATCATAATGAGGCCATCTATCTCAAAGTGAGAGCAAGGGGGAGACCTATTTCAAGAGTCTTGGTTGGCGGTGGTTGCACTTAACTTAATGGCCGGCCGAATTATGGGCATACTGGGGCTTAAGAGTTCAGATCTAAAGCCTTCTACTCAAGTAATCTGAGGTTACGACAACACTGTCCACACAGTCATGGGTATGGTGGAAATAGACATTGAGTTTGGGAGCATGGTCATGTCCGTCCCATTTCAAGTGCTCGATGTCCCCTCTTCATTCAACTTGCTCTTGGGCCGACCATGGATACACAGTTCCAACGCCGTCCCTTCGACTCTCCATCAGTGTGTCAAGTTCAGAAATGGGGATGAAATAGTGACCGTTATGGCAGAAAACATCACTATTCACAGAAATGGGGAACCCGTTCATCAAGTACAGCATGGGTTAGAAGACTCCACCCTCTCCGGCGTCTCAATCAACGCCATCGATGAACAAGGGGGAAACAGATCATGGAACCTCGGCAACCACAAAGTCCTCCGCATGATGATGAACATGAATTACTTCCCCGGTTTAGGCCTAGGGAAGCACCAACAAGGGAGAATGCAACCCGTAGAGGTCCCATTCGTCAAGAACAAGTTCGGTTTAGGATACGAGCCTTCCGAAGATGACTTGAAATATGAGCAAACCATCAAGAATGAAAAGGCCCGAGCTCGTAGAGAAGGCCGTTACTATAAAATTCCCAACTTGAGGCCTTACCGCAAGACACTAAATGGCTACTTTATCCGTCAGGGGGAAGACGTCCCATACGTGATCTTTCTAGAGCCATGGGTTAACAGCAAGGGCGACAGAAAGCCGGCCTCGAAATCTTTTCCGACTGTCAGATCCAGAAATCCGAAGAGGAACCTACTCCCCTGTCACCTTGAGAATGGTGGGGGAAGAAAGTGACTATAGAGTCCGAGACAGAGATTACCGTGGGGGAATATCTAGCCTCCATGTTCGAAGAACTTGCCATCATGGACGAGTGCCAAATAAATGCCATCTCTGACGATACTGACAAGGGAAGCGAGCCTATCAACGAGATCAAGCCGAGCTCCGAGCCGATCAACAACTGGTATTCTACAAAGGGACCCGTGGTATCCAAGGATTTCCTGGTCAAGAAGATGGGTTGCATACCGCGCAAAGTTACAAAGGAAGACTTGTTCACATTCACTTTAGATTCCGAGTGTGTTTCCGATACCCTCACCCAAGAGGATATGGAGGCCATAGCCGAGCGTGTGTTCCCTTTCTTTGTTAATGAAAAATTTAATCTTTCTGAGTACCCCGAGATTGCAAACAACATGAATGATGAATTAACTAATAACGAATTTAATGAACTAGTTAATAACGATTCAAACAATGATGAAATAGACCATGAAAACACAACATACTTAAATGAACTTGCTCAACAGGTCCGTAGTCATGGTGAAAATGGTCCAGGGGCTGACGAAGAATTGCATGTTTTTAATTTGGGTACCGATGAAGAGCCGAAAGAAACCAAGATCGGAAGCTTCTTCAAGGGGGAAGAGAAAGACAAATTGACTGCACTACTCAGAGAGTTCGTGGATGTATTTGCATGGTCATACAAAGACATGCCAGATTTAGACAGAAAGGTCGCCGAGCACAGGATTCCGATCAGAGATGACGCTAAGCCGAAAAAACAAAAACTCGGAAAGATCAAACCAGAATGGTTTTTGCAAGTCAAAGAAGAAATAGAGAAGCTTCTCAGTGTGGGCTTCATCAAAGTTATTGAGTATCCAACATGGCTTACAAACGTTGTGACGGTCAGAAAGTCAAATGGCAAGGTCCGTGTTTGTGTGGACTTCCGAGATTTGAACAAAGCTTCTCCAAAGGATGACTTCCCACTTCCCAACATCGACATGCTAGTCGACTCCACTACTGACTACGAGGTTCGCTCATTTGTGGATGGTTTTACTGGGTATAATCAGATTCTCATGGCCAAAGAGGATCAACACAAGACTGCTTTCACAACACCGTGGGGAACCTTTTGCTACACAGTCATCCCATTTGGGTTGAGGAACGCTGGGGCTACTTATCAAAGGGCTGTGACAGACTTGTTCCACGATATGATTCACAAAGAAATTGAGGTCTATGTGGATGACATGATCATCCATTCAAAAGGGACCGACGGTCAACACTTGATCGACCTTCGCAAGTTCTTTGAAAGGCTTCGACAACACAAGATTGCAAAGTGCACTTTCGGGGTTATCTGAGGCAAAGTCCTTGGCTACATGGTCACAGAAAGGGGAATTGAGGCGGATCCCTCGAAAATCAAGGCAATCATTGACATGCCTCCTCCAAAGACACAGAAAGAAATCAAAGGTTTCATGGGCAGACTTCAGTACATCAGTCGGTTCGTGTACCAGCTTACTTCCATGTGTGAGCCAATCTTCAAGCTACTCAAGAAGAATGTGGCTCTAGAATGGACCGACGCCTGCCAAGAAGCTTTCGACCAAGTTAAGTGTTACTTGACATGCCCTCCAGTTTTGGTTCCACCACAAAAGGAGAAGCCTCTCTTTCTCTACCTCACAGTGAAAGATGAAGCCCTAGGGGCTATACTAGCACAAGAGCAATGAGACTCCACAAAAGAGAATGACATTTACTTTGTCAGTTGCCGATTCCAAGGAGGCAAAAAGAACTACTCTGTCTTAGTAGACGTGTCCAAAAAATTAATGGAACCGGCTAACCGCCGGTTGGTCAACCGGTCAAAACCGGCCAACTGGCTAACCGGCCACCGTTTCGAATGTCAACTGGTAGGAGGCGGTCCGGTTAAGGTTGGGGTTTTTGAAAACCGGTTAACCGGCGGTTATAACCGTCTAACGGTCATAATTTCCAGTTAATTCCCAGATTCCAGTTAGTTTTCAGTCGGTTATTTAACGAATTCCAGTTAGTTTCCAGATTCCAATCAGTTATTTTCAGATTTCCAGTCAGTTTTTTAAAGGTTCCAGTTAGTTTGTCAGTTTTCAATCAGTTTATTCCAGTTTCCAGTCATTTTTTTGACATTTTTCAGTTAAATTTCCAGATTTCAGTCCCTTTTTTGACATTTTTCAGTTAAAAAAAAAAGAAGGAAAAAGGAAAACGGTTTAACCGGCTTAACCAGTTAACCGCCTAACCTTAACCGTTAGGGCCGGTTAGCCGGGGCGGTTACGGTTAGACCTCCGGGAGATTTTCAACCTCCGGGAGATTTTCAACCGCCGGTTATAACCGGCTAACCGCCGGTTAACCGGCATGGACACGTCTATGTCTTAGAGAAGTCATGCGCAGCATTGGTTTGGGTCACTCAAAAGCTCAAACATTACATGGAATCCTTTCCGATCAAGCTAGTGGCAAAGGTGTACCCGCTCCGCTACATCTTCGAGAATCCTTTCATGTCAACAAAGATAGCCAAGTGGTACTTCATGCTCGCCGCCTACGATATCACTTACGTCACACTCAAATCCATCAGGGGGAAAGTGTTCAGTGATCAGCTTGCTGAATTTCCGTGTGACGAAGTGAAGGGGGAAGACTTACAATTTCCCGACGAGCACTTGATTTGCACTACAACTGAGAAAAATAAGTGGCAGCTTTTTTTCGATGGCGCAGCCAATAAGCATGGTTATGGGATAGGAATGTTGCTTGTCGATCCAAAGGACATCTACACTCCAATTGCAATTCGTCTTGAATTCGAAGCTACCAACAACATTGCTGAATATGAGGCATATATAGTGGGGCTAGAAATGGCCCTAGAAAGGAATGTCACAGATCTAGAAGTATTTGGTGACTCCCTGCTCCATATCAATCAGACATCGGGTAAATGGTGAATCCAAGACCCGACCCTCCAACAGTATGGTCAACATCTCGAGGAGTCAGTTGAACAGTTCCAAGACATCGCGTTCAATTATTTGCCGAGGGACAAGAACCGTTTTGCCGATACTTTAGCCACCATAACCTCACTGGTTGAGATGCCCAAAGGAAAAATGGTGAAGCCCTTCAAAATTTCAAGAAGGACTAGTCCGGCATACTGTATGAGTATTGAGATCAATGAAGTCCAAGATAACCCCCCGTGGTACACAGACATCATGAAGTTTCTCAACAACGGCACTTTCCCCGAGAACAGCAATGGGAAGTCTCGAGTAGCATTGCAGAAGCTAGCCTCCAAATATGTATTGATTGGGAACCGAGTCTACAAGAGACATCATCAAGGGGTCAATCTCTTATGTGCAAATGAGACCGAAGCTCAAGAAATCATGAACGAAGTCCACGAAGGTGAGTGTGGACCCCACACGAATGGGATTATGTTATCCAAGAAGATACTCCGTATTGGCTACTATTGGACTACAATGGAAAGAGACTGCATCAAGAAAGTCAAGAAATGCACCAAGTGCCAGTTCCATGCTAATTTGCAACATGCTCCACCCTCACAACTATACAACATGACCACACCATGGCCGTTCTCTTGTTGGGGCATAGATATCATCGAAAAAGTCCATCCTTCGGGAAGCAACGGAGAGTCATTTATTCTAGTGGCCGTGGATTGAAACACAAAATGGGTCGAAGCACAAGCTTACCGAGTTCTCAACGCCAAGAAAGTGGCCGAGTTCGTGAAGAACAACATCATGTGCCGATATGGTATTCCTCATGAGATCATCTCCGATAATGGTTCTCACTTTGATAAGGAAATGGATGCGCTTTTGGTTAACTACAAAATTACCAAGCACAAGTCATCCACGTACCGTCCCCAAGCTAATGGAGCGGTCGATGCAGCAAACAAGACAATTGAGGTCATCATACGGAAAATGGCTTCAACAGGAAGGGATTGGCCAGAAAAATTACCACTAGCATTGTGGGGCAACCGCACATCAATCCGGTCAGCAATGGGAGAAACCCCATATTTATTGGTTTATGGTTCTGAAGCCGTACTCCCAGTCGAACTCGAAGTTCCCTCTCTACGGGTCTTACTCGAGAACCAAGTCAATGAGATTGATTGGATGCAAAGTCGATATGAGAAACTATCCCTACTCGACGAAAAGAGGTTAAGAGCATTTGAGCGCACAAGGGCTTATCAACAAAGAATGGCAAGGGCTTTCAACAAGAAGGTGAAGCCTCAAAACATCAAAGTGTGAGACTTGGTCCTAAGACAACATCCTCCCAATGCCATGAATCCCCTTGGAAAATGGGGACCCCGATGGATTGGTCCCTACGTGGTCAAGAAGATACTAAGCGGCGGTGCAATCCGACTCGTAGACTTGGACGGTGATCAATTGCCAAAAGAGGTCAACCTCGACAAGCTCAAGAAGTTCTACGCTTAACAAATAAAGACCATTAAAAAAAACGCTCGCTAGGTTGAAAACCCGCAAGGGCGACCTAGGCAAAAATTAGAGTACGTGCAAAAAAGAAGTCTGCTAGATTGAAAACCCGAAAGGGTGGTCTAGGCAAAAAACAGGGTGCACACAAAAAAAATGGTCTTCATTTGTTTGAACTACGGAGACCTGAGCCTCTCTACGAGAGGAACGTAGGCAACCTTCGGGTGCGGTCTAAAACAATAATTTTTACCCAATCATGTCATAACAAAATGCAATTTTTATTCATCTCTCAAATCATTTTGACCATTACAACGGATAATGTTGAGCAATAAAAGAGATTAAAACATTAAATCCTAAACAAGTGGTCTATTAATTGCAATCTTGGGGTACTAAGAAATTTCTAATCTTTCTTCGGTTTGGGAACCCATTGCTTTTTACTAGGGCCCTTGACCTTCTTGATAGGGGGCGGAGCACTCCCGGAACTACCGAGACGGGAAAAGACGCTAGGACTGGACGGAGCTTCATCAACCTTCCCCATGCCTTTGTCCAAAGAAGCCTTGACGGGGGCTTTATATGGACGCTTCCACACATAAGAGGTATTGCCTTGGTACCTTTGCCTTTGCCTCTCTTATTCTTCAGGAAATAGCGTGACCTAGGGGCTTCAACACGAACCGCCAGCCTCAAAGGCTCAACGGCAACTTCATTTGGTCTTCCCAAGCGGTTAAAGACACTAGGACGTGCCTTCACAATGGGGACGGACTTCATCTGTTCACCTTCGTGGACGGACACTTTTACCTCGAAGGAAAAAGTCATGGGGGCCATTCTTGACAAGAATTTTGGGCTTAAAAGTAATGAGAAGTAGTGCAGAATATTGCTGTGTGACCAAACTGGTCGAAATGGGTTCAAATTTATAGCTGTTGGAGAATCCTGTATAGAAAGAAAGGGGCAGTAAATCAGTAGCCCAGACGCGGGCGCCTCCTCCCTTAGATCTATAACGCGTGCGTATCCCATGCCTTAGTCCAGGCACGCGCACCTTTGAAAGACGGCAGAACAGAAAAGGCCTTGTCAGTTCAGCAACAGCCCAGGCGTTCAACGCCTTCAACCTGCAAACAGTTCAGAATCCGCAGCAACAAAACAACATTCAACAGCAACAAATGGGACACAGTTGGGCACACATTAATTTGATCTGCCCCTACGGCATGTCAAAATTAAAATTAGATAGAAACTCCCACTAAACTTAAAGTATGGTGTGTCATTCTTACAAAAATCAAGGTCAATCTCGACATTTTCCTCTCTAAAGGGAAAACATTCTTTCGGTCTGCAGTCAACTGTGCCTGCACCTCAAAAAGTCAACTGCAAATACAGCTCCGGATAGCATACAATTCCAAGCAGAAATTTGGTCCATGGTGAACCGCTGAAATCACCACCTCTTTATCAACAAAGTCTACTCAACAAAATCGCATTCATCGGCAAACAGGCCCTCGGATCTCACCACGTCTTCTCTCGACTTTAAATGATGGCAAACGGATCCTCGGATCTCGCCAAGTCTTCTCTCGACTTTAAATGACGGCAAACGGATCCTCGGATCTCTCCAGGTCTTCTCTCGACTCTAAAGTCTTCTCTCGACTCTAAATGACGGCAAACGGGTCCTCGGATCTCGCCAGGTCTTCTCTCGATTTTAAATGATGGCAGACGGACCTCGGATCTTGCCGATCCTCTAATCAGCATAAGTCGCTAACACAGGGAGCGCATCTCTATCTCTCGTTATTTCAAATTCATGCTTTCATCGAGTCTTTGCTTTTTCCTAGTGATGTCCTCGGCGGGTGTACTTTATTTCGTCGACGCGTTTTGCTTTGCAATCCACGTCGCCGATGGGCTCTGTAGACACCCCGCATTGGACCGCTCACCCCGATTGCACGGTTGATATTGTGTTTCTCCCTATTTTAAGTGTTTCTCGTTAGTTTTTGTTACTTTTGTTAAGTTCCTGACTGACTTCGTTAAGTCTAGGGACTAAACTGAATAACAGGGCTGACTTTCTAGTCCATTCTGTCAAAAAAGCCATCTTGAAGTCGCGCGCCTCCGCCCGTAGGGGTCAGAAGCGCGCGCGTCCCGTCATCAAGGCAGGAGGCGCGCGCACCTGGGCGTCAGTTACAAATTTATGTCCAAGAATCCCTCCCTTGCTCATTTTACATGATTTTCCCGGGAAACTGATCTTTGTGACTTCGTTTTTGCACCAAAAACATCCAGTTTTACACCTATATAAACCCCTCTAATTCACCTTTGAAGAGGAGGATTTTTTTGTGACTAAGAAAACTATACACAAACATTTTCAAGGCATTTCAAGGCAATTCTCCAAGAAGTGTTGAAAGATCATTTGAAGTGTAAGTAAAACTCTATTTTCCTCCATCCTTTCTACTTCATCTCCCTTCTTCTCTTTGATTTCATCAAACGTGCAATCACCCCAAAACCATTTTGGGACATGACACCAAAGGCCACTTCATTCCATTGAAGTTGGCCAAGGAGTTATCTCCCTACATTCCAAAAACCCCTTATAAAACCCCTTTTATTATAGTCAAGAATAGGAAGAACATTTTATTATTTATGTAGACTTTGATCAAGCGAGACCAACATTAGTTGGGCGCGATGGGTGTTTAAGTACTTCTCATCTAGTAACCTAACTCCCGAACCTCATAACAAGAATCTCTATTTTTCGTAATCAAACTTATGCTAAATATTAGGTTTTTTCTTATGTTCCTCTAAAACATAGGCGGCGACTCTACAATCAAAACACAAATAAACATCCTAGGACGACCCGCCGCTCGAGCCAAGCGAGCGGGCCCCGCCCGGGGTATCTACAGGGTCCAATGTTGTTATTTTGTTAGCATTATAGGGTTTTTAACGAATTTTGCCAGCAAAACCCGTTAAATGACCACTTGCTACTCACGTGACATTAAATGGAGGATATTTTGAGGATGTGTAAGTTTTAGGGGCTAAAGTGTATTTAATTAAAAATTTTATAATGTGTAAGTTTGGGGCTAAAGTATATATTAATTAAACTACCCCCCCCCCCCTTCCATCTTCTTCTCCAAGAGACCACTAAGGACTGGAAGGGCCTCTGCCGTCCCATCCGCCGCGGCTCTAGTCATCAAGGCACTAAAGGAGCCAGTGGACAACACGCCACAAGAAGAAGACGAAGAACATTAAGCACAGAGGTAACCCTAAGGAAAAAAGGCTTGTGGAAGCCTTGTGTGTGATTAGGGTTAGAGTACGTACCTTGCCCATAGGGGCGAAAAGGAGTATTTATAGGTGAGAAGAGGGAATAAAGAGATAAGATCCAGGTACAAGCCGCCTTCATACTGATTCATGCCACGAGACACGATCTTATTGGTCTTGTCAGGAAAGGACACTGAAAAGTGATACATCGTTGGGGGATTATGGCACCACGACTCACCGTCATGGTCCGACAGGTACGGATCATTAATGTCTCTTGGACGTATCTGCCAGCTGGATAGTACGGGCCTCGGGATGGTTGCTTAAGACAAAAGTACAACGCCATAGGATAACGGGAAGCAGGGTTCCCTTATGCAGGCTCAATGGTTCGGCTGGGACCTCGGGCATGGCCTCTCATAAGCTTTATCCGGTTCAGCCTCTTTGTTCGGAACTCGATTTAGATAAGCGCGATCTGTCCGGTCCGCACGGGCTAGGTCCCGGTCCAACAAGCTCGGGCTTATCAGTGGCCCCTAACTCCGAGGGTCAGCTTATTTATGACCGAAGCGAGGAGTTATAAGCTTCTTGCTCGATCCGGTCAGAACGGGGGACATTCTGGAACTTAGTAGATTATAACGGGAGCCTTATGGAAATGGTTGACGATGGGACGGTGGAACTTGTGTTTCCTCCCCTTCTTCTAGATTATCTCTCCCCTTTCTCTCTCTTCCTTTTTTTGTCCACCCGAAATTTCAAAATGGTAAATCTCAAAATCAAGAAATCGGAAAAATGATCTGAAAAGGAATCGGAAAAATGATCTGAAAGCAATGTTTTAATCGTGTTGTCAAGACGAATAAATCTACTAAACTCAACACATAATTCAAATTTGAGAAATAAAAAATTCATTTTTCATTTTAATTTGATTTCACAGTTATATCATTTTTCATTTTTCACTTTTAAAATTATTTCTCAATTGATTTCACAGTTGTGTTATTTTTTATTTTTCACATGTAAAATTATTTCTCAATTGATTTCATAATTGTATGATTACAAAGTTGTTTGATTTCACAGTTGTGTCGTTTTTTTCATTTTTCACGTGTAAAATCATTTCTAATTGATTTCACAATTGTGTGATTTCACAATTGTATGATTTCATGATTATGTCGTTTTTTTCATTTTTCACTTGCAAAATCATTTCTCAACTGATTTCACAGTTGTATGATTGCGCAACTGTGTGATTTCACATTTGTGTGATGTCATATTCCATTTAAACAGTTGAGAAATCAATTTACCAGTTGTTTAAACAAAAATATATTTAGTTAATAAATACAATGACACACACCCTTTGAACAAAAGATAACCCAATTTATCACATATTTCTCACTAGTGAACGATTGAAAAATTCATTTCTCAATTTTTCACATTTAAAAATGATAAATTTATTTCTCAATTATTCTCAGTTGTTTATAATTAAGTATAAACTGAGTTATTTATTCCTTATTTGTTCATAATTGAATATGAAACTGATAAATTAATCTCTTAATTTTCATAATTGATACTCAAATTTCTCAGATGTTTAAATTTAAAAATTGAGACATTTATTTCTCATTTTTTTTCATAATTGATTATAAAACTGATTAAGTAATAGAAAACTCAATTTATCACTTATGTCTCAATGTAGTGTCATATACTCCCCCCGTCCCAGCTCACTTGACACTTATTTCCATTTTGGGTTGTCCCAACTCACTTGACACTTCTCAAAATAGCATACTTTTTATAATTCTATATTTACTCTACCCCACCACTCATTCCCTCTCTCATTTTCCACTACTCAATTTATTCAACAAACACTACTATTTACCTCACTCATTCTCCCTCTTCATTTTCTACCACACATTTTCTTTATTATATTCATTTCCTTAATTATTATGCACACCTCATGAGTGTCAAGTGAGGTGGGACGGAGGGAGTACCTTTTAAACAATAGATAACTCAATTTATCAGTTATGTCTCACCGTTCCAAAGCTAGCAACTCACGATTTCATTATCAAGCACATGGATTCACACTCTACAGTGGTCCAAATGACACTTTTTAAGAAGGAGCATACCATATGAACTCTAAACTTAGCAAATCAACGGGTTTCCACCCTTTAGCTCTACCGGTATTCCCACATTCCAAATCAATTATCCTATCAATCACAAAGATAGTGTCATTTTGATTTTTCACGGTCAACAAAAATAATCTATAACCAAACATTGGTGTCGATTTAACGATCACAATAAAATTTTAAAATTTTTTATAGATAAATCACTTAATGATTTATCAATTATAAATTTTAAAAGGGTTAATTGCAATTTAGACCCTGAAGTACCATACCTCCCTTCCAAGCGAACCCTGATATGTTTTTTTTGTCAAATCGGGTCTTCATGATTTAAAAACTCACCAAATAAGGTCTTTTTGACGGATTTCGTTAGAAAGTCAGTTATGTAGCATGTGCCATGCACGTAACTAACGGAATTGGGTGACTTTGAATTGATATTAGCTATTAAGGGGCCTAATGAAAATTCTAAATTCAAAAGGGATGAAATAAAAACAATTATCAAACTTTTAAAATAATTATTATTTAAAAAAAAATCATTGGATATAAATAAGTAATTACTTCATTAATTATTATATTAATATTGTAAAATAATTTTTATTTCCAAATTTTATGTGAGGAATATAAATAATTAAAAAAACATTATAATGATTTTTAAATGAAACAAAAAATATAGGGATAGTACTATATTTTAATTAAATATGGAGCATTTATTTGTGAGGAATATAATTAATTTTTATTTTCAATTTTTTATTAATATCTATATCCACAAAATTTTATAGTTCTAAAATTTATATTTATTTCTTCAGTAAAAATTTATAAAAAAAACAAACATTTTAGATATAAATAAATCAGTTCCTTAAAAAAATTAGCATATTATTCGAAAGATTAAAAAAACCCACTTTTCATCTAGAAAAGAAGAAAAAAAAAAAGGGGTTAATTGCAATTTGGTTACCTGAGTTTTACAAAATTTTGCAATTGGTTATTAAATTTGTCAAAGTTGCGATTGGGTTCCTGAGTTTGCTGAACCGGATCAATCAGGTGTAAAATTTGTTAGTCAGTTAAGAAACTAACAAAATGGACATCATGTGCCACACACGTGATATCTTAAGGGGCATATACGTCATTTCGCCAAGAATTGAGTGGGTAAAAGAGGCACATTACATATTAACAAATTAAAAAATAAAAATAAAAAAAATAGGAAAACACAAAACTACTTCACTAACCTAACAGTCTGTCGTTTCTCTCTCTCTCTCTCGATTTCTAATCCCGTTTCCACCATTATCGTTCCCACCCAGATCCCCTTCTCCTTCCTTCCTTTCCTCCATGGACGCCACTCAGTAACTCCACAACCGCCACCAGTTCTTTCTCCCTCTTCTATCCGGTGGTGATTTCAAATTGATATTTTTGAAAGCACCAACAGATCTGAGATTCCAGAAGCATCCTCTCTCTACAATTGTTATTGTTGCTTTTGAATGTCCATATGTTGCTACGAAGCTTGTATTTGTTGACGATCATGGCGGAGAGAGAAGGAGTTGGGTTGAAGAAGCTGCAATTCACGACTAGAATTCCGATGTCTTTAGGGTTTACATTGTTGGATATGAAGAGATTCCCAAGGGAGCCGAACATGGCTTACTTTGCTTATTCGCTGGAATCAAATCTGGTAATTTTAATTCTCAATTTGGATATATTTTGGTATTTGATTTTGGTTTTTCAGATTTGGTTTTTGGGCTGACAGATTTGATAATTTGGCTGTGAGGATGGCGGTGGAGGTGGTGGTGGTGGTGGTGGTAAGGATGGTGGTAGTGGTGGTGGCTGTGAGGGTGATGGTGGTGGCGTAAATGGTGGAAACAGTAATGGAGGTGAGAAAATGTTGAAGAGACTTTTACACCATTGTGACATATTTGCCATCATTAAAGGTCACGTGTTTCGCACATGATGTCCATTTTGTTAGTTTCTTAACTGACTAACAAATTTTACACCTGATTGCTCTGGTTCAGCAAACAGAGGAACACAATCGCAACTTTGACAAATTAATAACAAATTGCAAAATTTTGTAAAACTCAGGTAACCAAATTGCAATTAACCCTTTAAAAAAAAAAAAAAAAAAAAAAAAGTCAAACTCTTTCCAAAACTCCGGCTAACCTCCAACCCATTTCAACAAATTCAGTCAATTGCACACCCTCTTTACACCACCCACACCAGCCACCAACAAACATACCACCATCCACCAACCCACCTTATCACCACCAACGCCCACCACCGGAAATCAGAAACACCAACCACCACCATCCGTCATAAACACACCACCATCAAACTTACCACCGTGCACCAAAAAAATTCCCAAAATTCGTCAAATCTGTACCACATTTGTACAAAATTCAAACAAAACAAAGATTGAACCTGAACCAGAATCAGACCCACCTAAAAAATTCTTCCAAAAAAATAAGAAAGAAAAAAATCTATCCATTTTTCTCTCTCTTCTTCATAACCAAAATTGAACAACAAATTTAGTCTGCCAGCTCAATTATTCTCAGATTTAAGCTTCTAAAATGATCAAAATTAAAAAACTAAAGTAAGAAAACACCAAAAATTTAGTCTGCAACAAATTTAGTCTGCCGTCGTCGTCCTTCTTCACGATCGACGTCGTTGTCCTTGTTCACGATCGCCGTCGTCGTCCCTCACCCTCACAATCGCCGTCGTCATCCCTCACCCTCACAATCGCCGTCGTCGTCGTCCCTCATCGCCGGCTACAGATCAGATGAATCGGAGAGATGAACGGAGAAATCGATTGCCGGTGCCGGAATCCAGATCGGTGCTTCATCTCAAATTAGGGCTACAGCGTATGAGCAACGAGGAAAGAAGGAGATGCGGCGTGTGTGTGACGAACGAACGACGGGGAGAGCTTTGGCAGAGGGAGGCGCCGTCGCCGGCAAGGCTGGAGAGAGAGAGAGAGAGAGGAGAGAAAGTGTGTGTGTGTGTGTGTGTGTGTGTGTGTGTGTGACGGAGGAGAAAGAAGGGGGATATAGTTTGTTTTTTTTTCCATCCCTTGTTTTTTTAAGATGTCATTTATAACCCCTTAATAGCTAATAACAATTCAAATTCACCCAATTCCGTTAGTCACGTGCATGGCACATGCTACATAACTGACTTTCTAACGAAATCCGTCAAAAAGGCCATATTTGGCGAGTTTTTAAATCATGAAGACCCGATTTGACAATAAAAAACATATCAGGGTTCGCTTGGAAGGGTGGTATGGTACTTCAGGGTCTAAATTGCAATTAACCCAATTTAAAATTTCACTAGAATGATTAGATCGTCACCAATGGTTGGTAAAAGTTCATTTTTGTCCATAAAAAGTCAAAATGAGACTATCTTTCTAGGACAGAGGGAGTATTAAATTATCACCTCCATTTCAATTTCATGCCTGACCTAAATCACCCAAATCAAAAGAAATATTTTTCTTGAAGAACTCATGTAATGGGGGTGAGTATGAATTGGTGGCGATTATTCTCGGATGGCCATGGTGATGAGTTTGTTGGCTAGATTTGTGTTAAAGAGCTTCCAATTCATTTTTGTTTCTGGCGATTTCTTTTCGATCTTGCTTCGAGGATTATTTTCAATTTTGAATTCCCAACATGTCCCTGTGCTACGCCCAGATCTGTCTCGACTTCTATTTTTCAAGCAATTTGTGCAGAAATCGGTTTCTTTTCCAAAAAGGAAAAGAAACAAAAAATGTAGGATGGAAACTGAAAAGGCAGTTCAAGATTAGATACAGAGAATGCAAAAGTTGCATAAAAGTAACTGCTTGTTATTTGCACAAACATCAGACCACTTACATTATTGGATGACCTAGAATTTATTTTTTTTTATTATTTTTTTTATTATTATTCTGCATTTCTGTGTATACATTACATAACGGAGTAACCCGGGCCACCTCCACCTTGTGGTACTGTCCACTCAATGTTCTGCTTCGGATCTTTGATATCACACGCCTGAAATTTTTATAATAGGATATGATTAATACAAGAAAAACTAAAAAAATATTTTAAAATAATCTAAATGCTTTTAGACCGATCAATGAATGAAACAAGTTCCAATGTAAGGGTAAAGTTGGAATTCTAAATGCTTTTAGACCAATTTTTCGTGTGAGAAAAAGACAGAGGGAGCACCTTGCAGTGTAGGCAATTTTGAGCATTAATTTGCAGCTTTGGTTGATTGTTCTCGTCCGCAACATATCTGTTTTTTTAATAAAGAAACATCAGACATAAAATCCATAGCAAGTGTATGAATGAAGGAAACAAAATAGAGAAACTTTAAATTAAACAGCTTACTCATAAACTCGTGCAGGGCAGTAGCGTGCTTCTGGTCCATCAAATTTTGGAAGATTTACGACTTCAGGAATCCTCGGGTCCCTTAGCCGTAGGTGAGCTGGTTGATCATGATCATGATTTGTGTTACTCCTAAATAAGTCATAATAATGATATATGTTAGTGCAAGGCGTAAAGAAGATTGTAAAAGTGGTCTTTATGTCTTGAATCACACTCCTTATCTCAGATGGATGTCTAGTTTCTAATGCACTTTACACCTCGTTTGGTAAACGGGTATTTAGAGGTGGGAATGGGTATATCATTCCGAGATCACATACTCCCTCCGTCCCATCTTAAACTTCAAAAAAAAAGTGGGCACAAGAATTAAGATGAGAATCTTTATATTATAAAATATAGATAGTGGGGTAGAGTGTTGTGAGTATAGAAAGTGGGTAGGAGAGAGAAAGTGGGGTAGGGAATAGTTGTTAGATAGTTGTTGTGTGTATGACATGTAGGTCCCACTAAATAAAAAAGTATAAATAACTTTCCTTTTTTGGATTTTGAAGTTTAAAATGGGACACCCAAAAGGGAAATTTTTGAATTTTAAAACGGGACGGAGGGAGTATACCTTTGTTTATTATTTTCTTTAACAGGTTGAGGATTTGGGTATTTGTTTCCTACGGGAATCAAATACCCGTTATACACTGTCATTTGATTCCTACGATTTAGGGTGGGTTTCTGATACACATTCACTAGTAATCGAGCGAAAAAAAAAAATCTGCTAAGCGTAAAATATGGATAAGATAAAATTTGAAAAGTAACTAACATAAAATGATCACAACAAATAAAATCTCTTTTTTCATTTTATTTCTCTCTCTCTCTTTGCGGATAGCAAGATAAGATTAAAATATGGAAGGAAGTTTCTGCCCTCCATGATACGGAGCTACTTGTACCTGTACAAGGAGGTTGATACATCAAAAGTTATTTCACCATCTGGCTTCGGGTATTCAATCCGTGAGCATACTCCTGCCTCCTGCAACGCAATCACATAATGATTAATATAGTAACTGGCAAGACGTGAAATTGGTAATATGCATTTAAGTGTATAGAAACTGACATGTCAGAATACCCATTATAGATTATTCATTCATATATATATATATATATATATATATATATATATCAGGGAAGGTTGACATTACCAACAAAAATTATGATGCATTGTATTAATAAGGGATGTCGATTATTCTAAATCGTGGGAGCAGTCACGATGAGTGGAAAGAAATAACCAGTGAAGAAATTCGAAATTTCAGGTTTCAGAAGATGCATAAAAAGATGAAGAGAAGGACGACATCGGTTTTGCAGGTGCAAACAATGATGCCAAAGGGTTGTGGCTTAGATTTGTGGCTTAGATTGGATCCGTAAATAAACAAAAGTGACAGCTAAAAATAGCGTGCATGCGATGTGAGAGTGTCACCACTTTTGAGAGCGTTTGAGTGTGCAATATCAGATATTACACTGCAAAATCCTTGCCTGGCAGCGCCCCAAACTTAGTTGAAGGTATCCACGAGCAGAGTGAACAAATTTGTGAGTTCACTTGTCTTTCTTTTCTTGTTTTTCTTGTTCTCCTCATCTATACTCCATACTGCATGCCCGATTCCCCAACAACTACTCCATCCTAAATTAAACTTTCCCATTACCTTTTGGGTGGACCTAATTGTGTTAGTTTTTATACTTAAATCTACCAATCACCTCCTTGGCAATTGTGGTGCATGCTCTCTCTCTCTCTCTCTCTCTCTCTCCCTCCCTCCCTCCCTCCCTCTCTCTCTCTCTCTTTCTCTAACACAAATTCTTTTATCTCTCTCTTTACTTTGGTTGTTGGGAATGAATAATAATTGCTTGAATTCTGCAATAGTTGGACTTCTAAAAAGTGAAATAATTACTCTTTCTTTAATGAGAATGTAAAATTTGACAACAAAAAAGTTTATTAATCAAGAGGACATTTAATTTAGGAGGGAGGGGTAATATATAGTTGCATGAGGATGATGTGTTGAGGACAAGAAAGGAAATGTATGTGATCGGCAAACATGAGACAAAAGAACCTCTAAGCGTTATCTATCTCAGAAAAAGGTTCACGCTTTCATTTTTGGTATGTCTTAGAATAAGGTTCACACTTTGCTTTATTCACAAAATGACAAATTATGAACAGTGTAAAGGACAAGTCCATCCTTGTTGTAATTGTAGAATTACAACAAACCCAAAAGTTAACCAAGCTAGTTGCAATTAGTGAATAGTGTAATGGACAAGTTTGTCCTTGCAAACTCCTCTAATCTTCAACCCACTTGCAATTGTTCGTCCATTTTTCATTGTTTTCTTAATAAGTGTGGAAAACCAACGTATGAACTTTAAATTAGATTTTAGTTCATATCTAGCTATTATTGGAAATAGGAGCATTTCATTCATACTGGTAACCATCTTAGTGACCCTTTTGTTGAGATGAAATAGAAGTTTGGATCTTTGGACCGTGAATTGATAGAGCGGTACTCTTTGGGTCTCAAAATGTAGTTTGACTTTACTTCTCTTCTACTCATAATGTAAAAGTAAAAGCGTATGTATCGGTATTCAACTAGGTAAGTCACTCTACACTACGATCCTGACCAACTTCTATGATTCAATATTCATAAATTTTTCACATGTACCCAGGGACGTAGCCGGGAATTGAAGTGAGGGGGGTCAAAATATAAATTAAAGCATCAACCTTGTGTCATACATAAAACATTTCATTTGAAACCTTAATATTAAACATGGTTTGCTTGCTGGTTCTTTGCTAAGATAACAATATATTTATTACTATATTTATAAGCACGGTGAATTTTTTGATAAAAACTAAAAAAAAAAAAGTACTGATGATTTTATGAAACGGTGGAAGTATATAGTACTATGCACATTTTGACTGGTTGTTTAAAGGTTTAGATATTGCCAAATTTGATACTACTTCCGTCCATAATGAATGCCAAAAACAAAATCCAAATTTACTCTTGATTAAGAACAAATTTTAATATTATTTTGATATTCAGTTTGAGACGGAGAGAGTATTAGTATTTACAATATAACCCTTCACCTTTAATTCTTTCAAATTTTCTCATCCTTCATTACATTATCTTTAATTTTTCCAAACTTTTGGATATGATTTTCAATTTTACCAAAGTTCAGGGGGGGTCAATATTGCACACATGTGTACTTTTTGTAAAATGGAAGGGGTCAAAATTGTATTTCCTAAAAGTTCAGGGGGGTCAATTGATCCCCTTGCCCCTGAAGGGCTCCGTCCCTGCATGTACCCCAACCTACCCTTCACAAAGAGAATGTGAATGATATTTTCAAGAGCTATAGATTGGTTTCAACCATAGATGTCCAAATAGCAAGAACATCCATGTGTCGTCACATTTCCTTTACTCTTGACTTTCATCTTCCCTTATCAATCTCCAGCAGTATTTAACCCTATAAACAAAACTTTGACATAGGTAATGCAATCAAACTTTTTGTGCTATCAATATGACTTCTCACCTTCGTTGCCTCGTGATCAGGTTTTCCATGCTTTAGAGTGAGTCGGGATCTTCCTTTTAGAATGTAGCTACAACCGAGAGGATGTGAAGTTAGTAATGCCATCATAAAGGCAAAATTTGTTATTGATGTAATGAAGTCAAAAAGAAGAGATTTTACTGTTCTAAACCACTTAGAGCCAACCCGGGAATAAGACCATACTCAAATGCCTGTAAAATACATAAGACTGGGATTAAATGAGAAAAAAAATAGAAGAAAAAAGGGGGAAGGGAATAAATAATGTTCACAGCTGAACAGATTTCATCTAGATTAGCATTTGTCATCAATTTCTGGGCTGTTATGTTATCTGATCATCTTTGCACCAAGGCACATCAGAAATTTATTAACTATTCTAGACAAGCAGCAGGAATGTGGAGCGATGATCAAATGTAAGAAGCAAGGAAATAGACACAATGGGATGACATATGTCCAATTGTAGATATAATTCAAACTTAGGCTCCGTTTGTTTCGTCGGAAAATATTTCACGGAAAATGTTTTACATGTTTTCCGGTGTTTGGTAACCAAATGTAAAAAGAAGTCAATGTAAAATATTTTACGGTCAACGGAAATAAGCTAGATTTTCCGTAAAATGACTCACGGAGGGGAACCTTCCTAAGTCATTTTCCGGAAAATGTTAAGGGCTTTGGACTTAAGGGCCCCCAGGACCAACTTTTATTCTAAATAAGGACCCAACAGACCAATAATACCAGAGACACCCCTCGCATACAAAAAGCCTGCACTGCCCTCTTATAACTAACATATAAGAGTCAATTTTTTTTCACTTTTTTCAAATTTTAAGAAAAAAAAAATATTATTTGGTCAAATCCCAGTCAAACACTTATAACTGACATATAAGACCAATAATTTACATATAAGAGTAAAAAAAAATTCACTTTTTTCAACATTTAAGAAAAAAATATATAATATTATTCGGTCAAATCCCGGTCAAACACTTATAACTGACATATAAAACCAATAACTAACATATAAGAGTCAAATTTTTTCAATTTTTTCAACTTTTAAGAAAAAAAAATTAATATTATTTGGTCAAATCCCGGTCAAACACTTATAACTGACATATAAGACTAATAATTAACACATAAGAGTCATTTTTTTCACATTTTTCAACATTTAAAAAAAAAAAAATTATTCGGTGAAATCCCGGTCAAACACTTATAACTGACATATAAGACCAATAATTTACATATTAGAGTCAAATTTTTTTCACTTTTTTCAACATTTAAGAAAAATATATAATATTATTCGGTCAAATCCCAATCAACCTCTTATAACTGACATATAAGACCAATAATTAACATATAAGAGTAAAAAAAAATTCACTTTTTTCAACATTTAAGAAAAAAATATAATATTATTCGGTCAAATCTCAGTCAAACACTTATAACTGACATATAAGACCAATAATTTACATATAAGAGTTTTTCAACTTTAAGAATAAATAAATAATATTATTTGGTCAAATCCCGGTCAAACTGTTATAAATGACATATAAGACCAATAATTAACATATAAGAGTAAAAAAAAACATTTTTTGCAACTTTTAAGAAAAAAATATAATATTATTCGGTCAAATCCCGGTCAACCTCTTATAACTGACTTATAAGACTAATAACTAACATATAAGAGTTAATTTTTCCACTTTTTTCAACTTTTAAGAAAAAAAATATAATATTATTCGGTCAATCCCGGTCAAACTCTTATAACTGACATATAAGACTAATAATTAACATATAAGAGTAAAAAAAAATTCACTTTTTTAACTTTTATGTAAATAAAATAATAATATTATTCGATCAAATCTCGCTCAAACTTTTATAACTGACATATGAAACCAATAATTAACATATAAGAGTCCCTTTTTTTTTTGCAATCCAGGTTGCAGCCATGGCGGAATTTTCCTCTTGCCCGATTTTAACAGATCTGAGCCTATGATGATGGTTAAAGCTGAAGGAAAGCAAACTAGCGGTCAATGGTTCAAATGGATAGACGTTGCAGAACGAGGTTGACGGCGTATCCTTGGATGAAACTGGAGAGTTAAATTTCAGAGTTTGTCTTGAAGCCCGTGAATAATCTAAAATTTTGTGTTTAAAATTAAAATTTGGTTAAGCATGCTGCCTGCTAAACAATTGAAATCATCTAAAAAACCATGGGCTCCTTTATGAAAGCTAATTCAAGTTACTGGTCTTGCATGTTTCGACTTTTGCTCTTCATCGAATTAATTTTAAGATATTAATATTAACAGTTGTGCAATTTAAGTTGGCTCAAATTTGATTTTTTTGTGGACGTGTCTGTCTGGGCCCAGATCTAGGGAGAAAATTCGGAAGGGACGAGGTCGGCCGGAAAATGTCGACTGAGAAGAACGCCGGATCTGGAGAAGGACGTCGGATTTGCCGCTGACTTAGGGATTGGCCGGAATTGTTGAGATCTCGCCGGGATGTGTAAATCTAGTGAGATACCGACCAGATCTGCTCTGGTAAGAAAAAGGACATCGATCTAGGGTTTCAAAGCAAGGAGAGGAGGGAGGTGGTGCCGGTTGTGTACCGAAAATAAAGGTTGCCGGCGGTAGCGAGTCGGCGGCGTGGACAGAGAAGTTGCCGGAGAAGGGGGTAGGAGACTTTTAGAGAGAGAGAGAGAGAGTTGGCTGGAGAGAAAATGTGTGGGTGGGAGTGGGTATCGTGAATGTGAAGGAGGGGGGGGGGGTTGTGTTTGTTTGACTGGTTAAATGGGGGTGAGGGGTGTCTGGGGAATTAAAATCTGTTAAGAACTCCTTATTTGGAAATTAGAATAAGCCTCTCCTTAAAATGGAATAACATTTGGTTGGGGAGGGCTCTAGAGGAAAAAAACCCAAATGTTAACTCTCTCACTAACACGCCCACTCCCCATACAACCCCACACAACCCACTCCACCTCCACCCCCTACATCCATCCAATCCCCACACCCACGCTCCAACCTTATTTTTCCCTCCTCCTCTCCCACCCCCAACCCCCCAAACAACAACAACGACAACATTACCCCAGTGCCGCAAAGGCTCCCACCTATGGTGGGGTAAGGGGTGGTCGGATGTACGCAGCTTTGCCCCTGTATTAAAGCACAGAGCGGCTGTTTCCAGATGACCCATGATGAAAATTGCATCGAAAATTGCATGGACTGACTGCTGCTTCATCACAAAGAAGAGCAGACAGTTTAGTGACCCATTTTGCTTTATTCCATCATATTCCCAAGCCAAAAAATAGCGAGTCTTTGGCTCCATCGGAAATGATGGAAAAACCCCCACCCCCCAAAAAAGAAAAATATTCTTATTAAAATTATTTTCTAACAACTCCCACATTCCCGGTCCCTACCCCCACCCACACCCCCTCCCAAAAAAAAAAAAAAAAAAAAAAAAAAAACTTTGTTTCACTCACAAATTATGTTTGAACACCTCCCCAAACCCCTACCCCACCCAACCAACCAACCACCCCCTCCCCCCCCCCAAAAAAAAAAAAAAAAAATCACTCTTATTAAAATTATTTTTGAACACCATACCCGCCCCACCTACCCCCCCCAAAAAAAAATTATTCTTATTAAAATTATTTTCTAACAACTCCCACACTCGCGCTCTCTACCCCCACTACCCCACCACCCCCCCCCCCAAAAAAAAAAAAAAAAAAACTTTTTTCACTCATTAAAATTATTTTTTAACACCTCCCCCACCACCCCACCACCGGACCCCCCAACCCCACAACCACCCATCCCACCCAACCCCAAACCCCCACCCACATTCAAATTTTTTTCTCATATTAACTTTTTTCCTCATATTAAATCATTATTTTTTTCATATGAAAATATTTTCCGGAAAACATTTTCATTTTCCGGAAATTGTTTTTACCGCGAAACCAACGGAGCCTTACATCAAGAAAGAAAGAAAAGAAGTTTTATGTTTGATTAGATTTGGGTATTTTCTGGCATAAGGCAAGTGGGATTACACATGTCAAATCAGTTTGACCAATTAAGTAATCATTTCACATTGTAAGCCTAACATTTCAATTTGAAAGGAGGTTTTATGTTTTCCAACAAAAAACATAATCATAAGAATTTTCACAAAACATTAACATTATAAGCATATAAAGCAGAGAGATGCGGATCTAATTCAACAGGTCTCTTTCCCACTTTGAAACCGTTGAGGGATTGTCGATCTTTTCTTTTAAGAAAGCTTACTATGAGCTCTGGGTTGGTTGGGAAAGGTCAAAGACTTAATACATAATTTTAAAACATTATTGCTCTCACCCTACAACCCATAATAGAAAATGTGATTAGAAATATTAGGCAATTAGTCAACGTTGTATTGAAAATGTAGTTCGAGAGTTCCTGCATGCTACTCATGGTACAGTATATTTGATCTACTTTAAAGCACTTATGAGTGTTATCGTGCATTGAAACGGATTTCCATTGCCCATTAAGAGTTGCACAAGAATGAAATTGGAACATGATAAACTCCCTCAGTCCCTTTAGTATCTGCCACATTTCCTTTTTCCAGTTGTCCCAATTTTTTTGGGCATTTAGAAAATCCATGCACTATAATGAGTTACTTTCCCATTATATCCCTTCTTGAAGTTACTTTTGATATTTCTTTTGGGTTTCGGTGACATGTGTGTACAAGATCATTACAAAGGTTTTGTCTCTTGGGTTGAGGTCCGTTTTAGGTGAAACCATGGGAGAGTGTCAGAGTGCATTTTGGGGAAGGCAAGGAATAGACGCAACGTTGGTGGCGAATGAGGTTGTAGAAGATTTAGGCAGGAGGGGGAATAAGGGTGTCGTGGTAAAAGATGACTTTGAGAAAGCCTGTGATATGGTGAATTGGTGAATTTTTTTTTATCATGTTACGGAAAACAGGGTTTTGGAGTTTGGTGGGGGAAATGAATTTAGGGTTGTTTTAGATCTCAGTTCTTTATTGTTATTGTGAATGGGAAGGCGCATGAGTGGTTTGAGACCACGAGAGGGTTGAGGCAAGGTGATCCTTTGTGTCCTTTCCTGTTTACTCTGATGGCTGATATCTTGAGTGATTGTTGTTCCGGGGAAGGAAGTCGGTCTTATTGAGGGTCGTAGAGTCGGTAGAGTGAATGTAACGGTATCGTATTTGTAGTTTGCTGATGACACGATTTTGTATTTGGATGAATAACTTGCCTGTTTCTTGTAAATTCTTTTCTCTAATATAATCCCTCCGTCCCAGAGTAAAAGTCCTACTTTCTATTTTGGTATGTCCCAGAGTAAGAGTCCCTTTCCTAAAATGGCAAAGAACCTTTACTATTAATCCCACTCATTCTCTCTCGTACTTTATTTTTATACTCACAACACCAAACAACTTGCTATTCCCTCCCACTCATTCTCTCTCCTACTTTACTTTTACACTCACAACACTTACTTTACTTCCACCATTTCTTAACCTCCGTGCAAATGGGAGGTAGGACTCTTACTCCGGGACGGAGGGAGTAATATTTTTCTTTCCTTAGTTTAAAAAAAAAAAAAAAAAAAAACAATCATTATGTTTTCTTAAACGAAGAGATTTTGTCCAGTTGCCAATATAAATGGGACGGAGGGAGAAAATTCTGAGGGCTTGGGGGCTCTATCCTGTTAGCTCCATGGGGAGCTTTAATAGCGAGGGAGATTTAGAGTATGATATCCGTTGAGATTTTCCCTAAGCTTTTAGGAAAGTTTACATAACTCGACTATTCAAAATGTTTGGTGCACTGGACATGGATTTCCTTGCACAAATTGTTAATTTCCGAAGAGTACAGGTCCAGTTTTATGAAAAGTAAGTAGGCTATGCTCCATTACTTCTAGTTATTTCATTATTATTTTACTGTAGCTTTCTTTTTCTGATTCTGTGAGGATAGCGGGAGAGTCAAGCGTGTCTCACTTACACTTCTCTTTCTATTAAAGAGTTGACTTCCCAAAAAAATGTTCTCAGTAACTCAAAACAAAAAGAGAAACAAGAGAGAGAATGTAAAAAAGCAATACTTACTGGACGATAGTTCCTAGCTGTGTAAAGTTCTTTCCATATCCATGAATTCTTTATGCCTTCCCAGTATGTTTCCATATCTTGTCCTTCATGAAGTACCCCAAAGGCAGATTCTGCAGCTAACATACCTGAAATGAACCAAAATTAGTGATAGCGTGCGCGTGCACACACAAATAAATATTCAATTGCGGTGTCAGTTTAGATTATGGTTCCAAAATGTCTCCTTGTTTTCTCAAACATGGTTATAATGATCACATGCACGAGTAGAATTCAATTAAATTCTTCTCTTTTCCCCTTTCCTTTTTCTTTACTACCTCTGTCCCTAAATGAATGTCCGAAAAAAATTCAAATTTACTCTTGGCCAAGAGCAAATTTGAAAGTTATTCGGGCATTCATTTCAGAACGGAGGGAGTATTTCCTTCTTAAAAACATACTGGGTCGAGTTTATTACTTATAAGCTATAGCGTATCGGTTGAGGTAGTACTCGCCAGTGAGAGTACAAGTCACGAATAATAGCACCTGCCTTGAAGTGGTATGCTTTCTAGTGGAGTTAATAGAGTCTAAGGAGATTGTTTCAGAGTTGATTTCAATAATCTGATGTGGTTACGGTTCATTCAGATGTTTTAAGGACTAAAAGAAAATGTGTGACGGTTCATTCAGATGTTTTAAGGGCTAAAAGAAAAGGGATATCATATGATTCAAGATGGATGAATGAAGATACTGAACTCTGATAGAGCTCAGGAATTTAATGGATGGTGATATCAGTGAACTGATGACATATATACTCATAGCTTGGGAGCCTTGGGATTATATACTCCCTCCGTCCTGGGAAGATAGTCACACTTTAACTTTTATGGTCAACTCAATTATTCTTTGACCATAACTTTATGAAAAATCTAGCTATCCCTATGCAATCCAAAAATTTAATCGATTCATCATTTTAGGAAAATATCAATAACAATTTCTAGAATTGCATATGGATAGAAAGATTTTCATAAAGTTATGGTCGAAGGTCGATTAAATTGACCATGAAAGTCAGTGTGTGACTATCTTTCTGGACACAGTGAGTATTAACGTTTTGGCGTATGAAGGAAACTAGCTTAGTTACAGTATCGTATGATAGTCAACGTGAGTTTCCGGAAAATGCACGTAACTTCAATATATTGATGAACTTCCAAATTTCTTTGCAATGGTTTCGTCAATGGAAGTTATAATGGACATAATTTGACATGCCGCATGTACTTTGTTTTTAGCTCAACAGTTATATTTTATTTTTTTTGCTCCAATATGAATTAGAGAAAGATAAATCTGTCAATCAAAGTTGTCATAATTACTTGAATGACTTCAGCTAGTCATATAGAACATAAGTACAACGCAGGTTTACCTGATTTCATGGCGGTATGTGTACCCTTTATTTTTGGTACATTAAGGAAGCCAGCTGAACATCCAACAATTGCTCCCCCAGGGAAAACTGGATATGGAATAGACTGAAATTTAACTAGCATCATATTTGAATTTGAATAACAAATATAACAGATAAAATATATCAACCTCTACCTAAAACATAACAACATGTAATGCATCATCCATATTTTCTTTTCTTTTTTTCTTTTTGAAAGAAAAAGCGGTTTGTATTAGAAGAAGATCAAAATACAAATGCATGGACAAGAAGTCCATCTACAAGGAGAAAAGAGAAAATTAACATATAAATAAAATTACATTGCTACACAGTGGCGGACCTACAACTATCTACACCCTCCGTCTCAAATAGATGTCGTTTTGGGAGTTGATTTTTGTCTCAAAATAATTATCGTTTTACTATTTTCAAACATTTTTTGTTGTTATATACCAATTATACCCTTATTAATGATAGTGAGCTATCTCTTGCACAAGCATTTTATTGCTTAGGTGATTGGATTACTTTAGGGGTATATGAGACTTTTTCACATGCATTAATTGTATTTCTTAAAAATTGTGCAAGTGCTCAAAACGACATCTATTTTGAGACGGATGGAGTATATGGGTGCAAGTGCACTCATTTAAATTAAAAAGTATGCTTAGTGGGTAAAGTATTAGGCTTTTAACCTTTTGGTTATGGGTTTGAGTCCCATAACAGACATTTTTTTTCACAATTTGCATTTTGAAGCTTTATGGTGTAATTTGTGTATCATTTAGTAAAGGTTCTGGTTCCGCCACTGTCGCTACATCATTAAACTAGAGCAGCTCTCCAATGTCTAGCGATAAGCCTTTGAAAGCACCATTTGCAAACGTCCATTTTTTCAACTTACTCAAAAATACCAGTCAACATATGGACAAATGGTTTTCAGAGAGATCAAATAAATGCAATTTACAACGGTGGTTTGGTAATTCATTTTTGGCCTAATAGATCTATATCATGATGCAAGAATGAATGATGCAAATAGAGAGGCAGAATTATTTATTCATTTTGATGTATAAATTCCTCTAAATTATTGAGAAAGAGTTTCTGATGCACCTGAAAACCGCCTTCATTCAAAGTGCGTGCGCCATATTGGAGAACTGTTCCACCTTCAAGTAAAGGTCTGATGGCAGGATGACTTTTAAGTTTCTACAGAAGAAAAATGGTGCAGATAGCAATAAGATTCCTGACACTAAACGTGGAATATTATGGCACAATGTCCACTAGATATAAGGCGGAAAAAATAACTATACAATCACTTCTTAATTGAACTTATCAATAAAATACAATTCCACTCTGAAAGAACAATTCTGACAGAAAGAACGAATAAATGAATACATAGAGGCCTTCTGGAAAAGCTTATTTACTTAACCATAACATATACGCCATAATGATGACAGAAAAAGAGAAATAAGGCAGTACATGAGAAAATAAACTATTAACTATAACTCAAGGAAGTAACCCAATTAAGGATAAAGCAATTGGACGAGGAACATATACTGACCAACCAAAAAAAAAAAAAAGCTTGAACTCTACTCAACTTCTTTTCTGTTTACCTTGAAGGTTAATTCATGTGTATACTCCAACCAATTTGAGAAAAGCATGATTATTGTAACAAAATCAAATCAATGACAGTAGAAGAAAGAGTAAGAAGATCTGTGAATGATGGAACCACTTAAGATAAATCTTCTAGTAACCGTGCATACATACAGTGTTACACACACATACACGTGTACTTGCATACATACATTAGTGTATGTATATATGTACTTAAGCGTACACACAAATACACACACATCTATACATACTTACACAATCATACACACGCATTTAATACATTAGCGAATGAAATTGCACTAACAAAATATTACAAGATCTTGTGGAGTTGGATGCCGTTGAAATGAAGTATGAGCTCTTAAAGACGGACGGAACTGGTCCTTACAAAATGGTGGAAGTCATGGTATAAGCGTATCTAGGCCAGTTAGTTCTTGTCAACAGTAATAGGAACAACCCGATTTATTAAAGAATTACTGTTTAACAGCAACAACTTATCTTCGTCATCATTTACTTTATTTCACGACGTCTTTTTACCATTTCCAGGACTAGCACTTCTAGAATCTCTGCACATGTATCTTCTCTATATTTGATACTTTATTCTCATGGAAATACTTTTCCATTCATGCTCGTTTGGTTCAAAAGAATCGTGACTCATAGTTATGCTATTTACACAATCAGGAAATGAAATTAACAACTCGTTCTATCCCTAAATGAGTGTCCATTTTTTAGAAATTTTTGTCCCAAAATGAGTGTCCATTTTGATCATAACTTTGTCCCTAAATGTTTTTTTTCGGAATTTTTTTCACCGGTCTCTTTATACTTGCAAAAACTAAATGTTTGTAAAGAAGATTACAAGATTATATATTAATTTTGCCATCAAATTGTACAAAAAGTTATGTCTCTTAAAATGAAATTTGGACACTCATTTAGGGACAGAGGTAGTACATTGCAATGCTAATCATTCTTCTAAGGAAAAATTGCATATATGATCACCCAACTATTAGTCATGAGTGGATTTGATCACTCAACTCATTTTTTTTCTTTAATAGCCTGAACTAATTATTTGTGCTATCATGATCACTGAGACTAACGACATCCTATTTTTCTCATTAAATTGCCATGTGCAGTACACGTGACAAGATTTTAAAGGGTAAAATAGGAAATTAATGAGATTTTAACCTAGTTAAAACTCATTTGGTCACTGACCTACGAATATATTTTCATTTTGGTCACTCTCTTTTTTATTCGTTTCCTTCGATCAAATTCATCCATTTTCGATTAAAATAGAATCAGTCACCATCTTCCAATGACTGTTCGATCAAAATCATCCATTTTCCATTAAAATAGACTCAGTCACCATCTTCCAACGACTGTAACTAACATCACCACCGCCACCACACCACCACCATCTCTACCACCTAAATTTAAAGCATTTAAATTATTTTATTGGTTATTATATTGATAAATATTAACCTAATTATAATTACTATATAAATTTATCAAACTCACCACCACCATCTCCACACCACCGCCACCACTGCCACCATCAAATCCATCTTTCTAAATCCCCTATATTTCTAAAAATGGGTGTGGTTTTAAGAAGAAAATAACAACTTGATTTATCATTTCATCGCGTTTTAGAGCTCAATAAGTTCTGAAGTCAGAAAGATAACATCATTGTGAAACCGAAGTCCTCCAATAACCAACCGACTACGAAATCAGAAAATACAACCCATGCGTTGCCGTCGAAGTCAGCTGCAACCCATCTGGTTTCAAAGGCGATAACGACGGAGACGACTCACTCCTAGGCAAATACATCAGCGAAATCGGCAACCCAGAAAACACACTACATAACCAATTGCAATGACGGATCCGGTGATTTAGATCTAAATCTAGATCTAGATCTTGACAGCTGATTTTGGGAAGACAAATAGGCAGGAGGGAAGAGGAAGAAAGGGCGGTGGTTTAGGGAAGGAACCGAAATGGTTTTTCTTTTCTCTTTTTGAAACCAACTGAAATGGTTTTGGTAGGAGATGAGGTGAAGATTAGTGGTAGGATTTGTTTCTCAATTTAAACCCTACACTTTTAATAAAATTAATAAAGCAACTTTCTTTTTTAGTTTTAGTACCATTTTAGTTTATAATCTTACACATTAAACCCTACAGTATCAGAGTTTATTTTAAAATATTACGAGTTTCCAGTTCTACCCTTGAAAATTTCGTCAACTCCGTTACACATGACAACGAAAAAAATTTGGATGTCGCTAGCCTCAGTGATCAAGGGAGCACAAATAAATTTGTTCAGGCTATTAAACGCAAAAAAAAAATGAGTTAAGTGATCAAATCCACTCATGGTGAATAGTTGGGTGATCATAGATGCAATTTTTCCTTCTTCTAATTATTATATTTATGTCTACCTATTTTAGCAAAAACACTTGCCATTTGTTTGCTTCCTTAGGGGGGGGGGGGGGGGGGGGGGGGGGGGGGGGTTGCTGGACACTTTCCGACACTTCCCTTTACATGAATACTACTGCCAGTTTTACATTAATAATTGAGCATAATGAAATACAGCAGTGACATAACTACCTATGTCACCTGGATCTCAGCTACTTTGGCAAAAAAGAAAAAAAAAATGAAGGTCAAGGTAACATAGATAGCCACCAAGTTCTGAACATGTTCTACAACTTAATAATTATAATTGTATGATAAGGACATAATCAACTTTTAACTCTTTGATAACCACGACATCTTCATAATTATAAGTGTGCGTGTGCGTGTGCGTGTATTCATATGTCCATGTTTATATGGAACAATATTATTCACTAGATATCGCATAATAAGACAAGATAATACCCCAATAGAGAACCATAAGTAGTATGTAAGTAGACATAATAAGAAAAAAAAAAAAAACTGAACAAAAATAGAATAAATCAGGGAAATGGAACTTCAACTTACCTGGAATGTTCTTCATAGGGTTCAAGAAGGGGTTGTGATAATTTAACGCAACCACAAGGCCAATAGAAACCTGTACACCAACCAAAGTACCGCAAGAAAATTAGAGCTGATAATAAGAATGTAACCATCACATGAGAAGGTTTTAAATGAAAATACAGGCTTATCACCATTGTTAGCGGGTAACTTGAAAACTTTAAATCTGTCTAATTGCATAAAGCAAAGAACCCAGGGGCAGTTCAACAAAATGTAAAAAAAAAAAAAAAAAAAACTTAAGAAACAAAGACACAACAGTTGGGAACTAATTACTGAGTTAAGTGTACTAGTGTGGATTTCTACAAGACATCTCGCCAACAGTCTTCTCTCTTTCTCCCTTCTCCCCTCCCCAACTACCAGGAAAAGGTCTAATGCATATCTATCCTTTTCATTAAGGGGAAAAGAAAAAAAGAAAAAAAAAAAAGAAAAAAAACTTTATTTATTAAATCTCAATTACAAACCGATGGACAAGGCATCCATCACCAAAATAGAGGAAATACATAGATACTACATCAAACTACAGCAGCACCCAATCTCTTTTCAAATTATTAAGCGATAATCCTTTGAAAGTACCATTAGCATAAGCCCATGGAGAAGCTAAGGATACTACTTTTTCCCAAACGGAGGTGTTTCAATAAACAGAGGTTCTTTAAAAATCTCGTGTTCCTCTCCATCCAAATAGACCAACAAGCTGCAAAGACCCCACACCCCCACAAACGACTCGCATTTCCTCATTGGGTTAATGACAATTTAGGGCCTGAACTCAAAGGGGGGTCGTCTATCAGGGCCCGGAAGTTTTTTTTTCGGCTAGTTCAGGGCTTCAAATGAGAAATTTTCGCCAGTTAAGGGCTTTTTGACGGAAATCATTAGAAAAGTCAGTTAAGTGCCATGTGCATGGCACGTGATCGACTAAATTGATGGATTTGTAATGATATTAGTTAGTAAGGGCTTTAGTGAAATTTTTGAACTCAAAAGGTTAAAAATGAAATAAATATTTTTTCTAAAAAAATAATCCTTTTTCTAAATAATCAAGTATATAATAAAATAAGTAATTATCATATATAAAATAAATTTATTAAAAAATCAAATTGTTAAACAAATTAATCTAATAGCTATATTAAATATAAAAGGATTTAGATTATTTTCTAAATAATAAATTTAAGATAAAGAAAATTATAAATAAATTTAATTTTATTTCTATGAACATAATAAATTACTTTTTACATTCACCAAATTTAAAATAACATAAGTAATAACCTTTGTTAAATAAACACTCAATTTTAAACCTTCCATCATCTTTCAAATTGTTTCTTCAACCCATTGTTCCTTGAACTCACCACTGCCATTAACAACACACCATCACCACCGTGACTGCCATAAACAATACACACACACTCGCACGAATCTTGAACGACAACAATGATGTTCCTGAATACCAAGAAATTGAAACACTAAATTGAAAATCGGAATCCCAATTTCTTAATTTAGTTTTCAATTTTCGAATTTAAAACCTCAAATTCGAAAATTAAAACGGCAGGGTGGAGATCGGGAGGAGGACGGGATGGTGAGGATGGATTAGGGTCGGCTACATCGGATGAGAAGGGGAAGAATGGGGGTGAAGCGTGGGGAGAGAGAACAAAGAACTCACATGGAAGTTGCAGACACTGAATTGAAGGGGGGCGGCAATCAGAGTTGGTGGGCGTGGTCAATGGCGGGGTAAGGGGTCAGAGATAAAAGGGAGGGGCGGACAGGGGAAGAAAGGGGATTGGAGGAGGGGCGGACATGGGAACGAGAAGGAGGGGAGACAGAGGGTGGGGAAAAGGGAGGAGAGGCGTAGAAGGGTGGTGCGGGGTGGTGGGTAGGGAGGAAGGTAAGGGGTGAAGGGGAATGGTGGTTAGGCAAGATGAAGATGAAGATATGGGGAGATGAATCCAGACACAGGTTTTTTTTTTTTTTTTTTTTTTTTTGGGGGGGGGGGGGGTTAATTAGAATTATTTTTATTATTAATAACTTCTTTTTTATGGTTCCAAAAGGATTATTTTTTAGAAAAAATATTTATTTCATTTTAAACCTTTGAGTTTCAAAATTTCACTAAAGCCCTTACTAACTAATATCATTACAAATCCATCCATTTAGTCGATCACGTGCCATGCACATGACACTTACTGACTTTTCTAACGATTTCCGTCAAAAGCCCTTAACTGGCGAAAATTTCACATTTGAAGCCCTGATCTAGCAAAAAAAAAAACTTCTGAGCCCCTGATAGACGACCCCCAACTTGAGTTCAGGCCCTAAATTGTCATTAACCCTTCCTCATTTGGTAAATCCTCTAAATTGAATATGAAGAAATGAAAAAGGGATTTTGTACTCGCCTACCCTTCACCGGCCACCTCAAATAAGCAATTCCAAAGATGTCATGTAATACTACATTAGAGAAAGAGATGAGTTAAACTTTCCTAAAATGGCAAATTTCCTTTTTGGGTGTCCCATTGATAAGTTAAACTTTCCTAAAATGGCAAAGAATCTTTACTATTCCTCCCACTCATTCTCTCTCCTACTTTACTTTTATACTCACAACACCAATCAACCTACTATTCCCTACCCCCACTTTCTCTCTCTTATTTCACTTTTCACACTTCCAACAACTACCCACTACTATTCTTCCCTTAATTCCCGTGTACAACCCATTTTATCCACATAGTTATGGGACGGAAGGAGTATAGCACAAATTGCGATTTAAAGCTAAAAAAGATAATCCAACAAAGTGTGACCATAGTCCCCTTGAAAGCTAGCGTATCGGCAGTTTGATCTAAACCAAGGTTGATCTGAAGCCATACGATGAGCCCTAGTTGCATTTTAACAAAGATCAACTCGTTGTAAAATTTCAATGGATAACCGTGGACGAACCCATTGCCAACCCTACTTTCAATCGATGATCAGATAGTGCTAAAACTGAAGCAAGTTGTCAAAATCTCAGCCAAGTTAACAAAACTTTGATCTTAGGCCACAATGCAGTCTCTCCTACTAAACTTACATAAAAAAGGTATGCAACACAACTGATCAAATTCTGAAGCTATGAGAACGTAAATAAATAGATCATCTCAAACAAGTGTACCATACAGAGGGACTTAGCTGTTACATACCTGTCGGTCTTTTCATGTGGTACAAAAAGGAACCACCATACGTCTTCTGATCCAAGGGCCAACCTAATGTGTGAACAACAGCGCCAGCTTTATGCTTGCTGGAATCAACTTCCCATACCTAAATGAGAAACAACTCCATGAATAGGTAAGCAGAATTGGGAAGCAAACAAAGCATCCAAGAAACAATTTACACAAATTTAATATTAGGGACCAAGATCATCCCTATTGTTCATGAAAAGGTGAAATCTAAGTTGTATCCTGGATAATTTAAATGAATCCTGCAATGAAGAGGACTGATAAGGAACACTAACATATATTTTCGTGCTTTCTATTTCTTAAGCATTAACTTCTCATCTTACTACGAAAGCACATATAAGTAATAACACAGAGTATAATGGTCAATGAAAAAGACAGAGTGTACCATATTTTGTCAGAGTCAAGGTGTCTCTGTTTATAATATAAAAAGGAAAAACCTCCTACAAAGTGTTAAACCATGGAAGCCTTGAAGTTCTTAACAAAATCTTAAAGAAACTACTCTGTGTGTGTGTGTGTGTGTGTGTGTGTGAGTGTGTGTGTGTGTGAAGACTTGAGACTTTGCAAATAAACCAATCAAACAGCTTTCTGAGGTTGAGCTCCAGCTCAATATTTTTGGTTACCTCTTTAATTCCTAACGCATAAGTTTGGTGTTGCCCCTGCCCCTTCTCTCTTAAGTTGTACTTTTTGATTATTTTCTGTACATGAAAAAGAATTATTAATTGCTTAGAAGCATAGAACTAAACTAACCATATGATAGGACACCATAATTAATAGTTAGCCTCAGTTCTGCAAACCTCAGATAATGATCCTCGACATCCTTCAGCAAATATATTTAGACGCCTGCTCAACAAGATATCAACGTAAGGAAGCAAGAGATAGCAGTGTATTTTACGATGAAAAGAACAAACATCTCTCACAAGCTGGTACAAAGCTATGCCCTCTTGAATATAGACATCACATTAGACATGGCCATTTCGTAAACTAGCGAACTTAACTTTTTACATCCCTTGATCATTCTGAATTACAAGAAAGCCATTTTGTTGCATTCAAATGGGAAAGTAGCTTCAAAGAAACCATAGAACATAACTTTTTACAAATTTCTGCATATTCGGGAAGAATATTCTGCACAATTTCATTTAAGAAGAAAAATAATAATAAAGTAGAGATGATAACCATTTATCGGAAAAGAGAATAAATGTAAACAGTGTAGCTCAAGGCATGGATGGATCAAGGTTTTCTGTCATAGCAAGTAATAACTATACACGGGAAAGAAGAAAACACAAAGATGTTTAGCATCAGCTGGGGGTATCGACTGGGATATGTTCCATAAACTTTAGAAATTTTGCCGAGGTTTAGAGAGCATGAATCATTGTGCACCCAATATACTACTCCCTATATAATAGAGTAATCCTCTTTCCAAACATTTAGTTTTGCAAGTATAAAGAGACTAGTGAAAAAAAATCGAAAAAAAAAACAATTAGAAACAAAGTTATTTCCGAAAAAGTCATTCATTTTGGGACAACGATTTCTTAGAATGGACATTCATTTAGGGACAGAGGGAGTAAAGAATTTGATCAGTGCAGTACAGAGCAGAGATTTGTCTTCAGTAATTGAGTTGATGCTTTGTTTCAGTTGATGGATTAAACTACTTTTAATGAGGGTCTGAACAGAAAATGAAATACATCTTAAATCTGTTTCACGGGTCTCCAAAGAAATTGACTCTATAAGGCTTCTTATCAAAACTTCCAAGGTAAAGTTGGCATCAACTCGAGATATTACATGTGCTATACGCTCTTACAATGTCGGCTGCTGGATGTGCCTCTTTTTGGAGGGAGGCTGAAGGTTGTTGCTAGGACTTCAAGGGTATATGTTAAGATCGATGAGAATGGGTTTGGATGCCTTACACTAAATCAATACAAAATCTTAAAACATTGCCGGATCCATACACATATCTGCACATTGTAGTTGACTCCAAGTAACATAGAATTTACCAGCTCTCTAACATGGGCAGTTCAAAAATGATAAGAATGTTTTTTTTTTTGGCAAAAATTATTCACTTAAAAATCGTGAGGTGAGAGTGCAAGGATGACAAGCAGAAGTAAAGGTTGCTACCTTTCAATTCTACACCAGGCTGAAAATTATCTTTCCTTGAACCATCCTTACCGATTCCCATGTCATTAGTCGCAATGCCATGACATTTTCGCTTGAATCGTATAAAATCTGGAGAAACAAAAATTAAGCAAAAAATGCTTAATTCTACAAAAAGCATGCAAGGCGATGATAAAGTACCTCACTAGCAGCAAATCCTGGATATATTTCAACTCCTAGTTCTTCAGCCTTTAGCGCCAACCAACGTACTAACTGACTCAAACTGATCAGCATGTGATTAGTAATTTATACACAAAGGTGCAACCATAAATAAATTTACGTAACAAAATACTCCCTCCGTCCCACTCAAAAGAGGATTCTCTCTCCCGACACGGGGATTAAGGAAAACGTGTTAGTGGAGTATATGTTGCGAGTATGAAAAGTGATGTAGGAGAGAGAAAGTGGGGTAGGGAATGTAAAGTTGTATTGAGTGTGAAAATGATTCCCACTAAATAAAACAATTCCATTTTAGGGTTGTCTTATTTCAATTGGGACACCAAAAATAGCAAATTGACCTAATTCGAGTGGGACGGAGGGAGTATACAATTATGAATCGTGTAATATATATATTCCCTCCCTCCCATTTTAACTTCAAAAATTTCCATTTGGTTATCCCATTTTAAACTTCAAAACCTAAAAAAGGGAAGTTTTTTATACTTCTTTATTAGTGGACCCCACATGCCGTACTCACAACAATTATCCACTAACTATTCCCTACCCCACTTTCTCTCTCCTACCAAACCATGTACACTCACAACACATCACCTTTATTATAATTCAAAAAAGACCGAAAATAGGCTATACTTCTTTGATTGAAAAGAAGCAGTCAAGAACTTATGCTTGGTGGGCTCACTACCATGTGGTTTAGATCAAGGCACATCCTAGTCTAAAGTATGTCAAGACACTGGATTCACGCATCAGACCAGAGGGAGCAAATAAGTACCTTATAACATAGTTCCCTTTATTGTCGAAAGGGCTAGGAAGGGAAATTGCACGATTGCTCGTAAGTAACCAAAATTTATCGGAAGATACAGCAACTTCGATTGGTGCCTATAAATGTGTAAACACATACTAATATAACTTCAAGAAATGAAGATCATGTTTTATAAGTAAATAACTCACTACAAGGCCTACACATAACATGTCTATGCAGTTCATTTCATAAAATGCATTATGAAGCATTAAACTGAGCAAGAAGAAAAGCAAGTGGGTATGGCATAAGAGATTTTATGTCTTTAAAGTGCAAAGAATAACAACCGTTCATAGAGGAGAAATGACGCGCTCTAGATCAAGAGGCATCAGATATACTTTTCCATAGAGTACGCCAAGGATTCAATTCCCAAAACGATATATTTCATTCTCCAAGTGTCACTCTTGTAATAGATTAAGTCATTAATAATTTTAAAAAAAAAAAAAAAAACTAATTTTGCAAGTACATAAATGACAAAATTCAAAAGTTAAGAACATCTAGTTTGCAATTCAGAGATTCAGGATAAGCAATGGGCAGAAATTTCAAGTTCATTGGCGAGTCAACCATGTACTATGATGGAGCACATGCACCCATATGCCATATGCTAGCTCCACGCTAAATCCTAATGACCATTTATACTCGTAAAATAATATTATCTAATGATCAAACATTATGAACGAAATAAATTAATTGAAAAAATGTACCCCATCCTCTTTCCACCTTGGTAGAACTCATCCAATGCTCGAGTTCAAAACATTTCCAGATAATATATGAGCACCTGTGATGTTGAAATTGGATAAAGGATCATCAGTTATGAAAGAAAAAAGTAGCACATTATAGGACTTAAACATGATCACATCTAACAAAAAACAAAAGATCTCCATCGGGAAATCTATTTATTTTGTTGTCCATTTGCTTGCATAGTGTTGCACATGATTTTTCACACTCGGGAGTAGGGGATTTAGTTTCTCCGCCAAGGAAGTGAAACTTTTTTCTCATTGTTAATAGAAGATTTGGGGTGCTAAGGATATCTGTGGTGGCTTGGAGTCCCCAAAATATCCAATGTTTATGATCTAGAAAGGAACTCTAGAATAGTAAAGTTTTACCCTTTTTTTTGGAAGTGGTAATTTTTTTTTTTTTTGATAAGTAAAAGATATACTCCTCTGTCCCGCCCAAAAATAGGATTTTGGTAGCTTTTTTTATACATTGACCATGTAATTTAAATAAGAAATAATTGTCCTAATATAAATTTTTAAATTGTTATTGAGAGTATTATTAATTGTTATACTTTAACAATTTTTAAATTTTTATTTGGCTTATTATATTTTCTTCAAAAGACTTGGTCAAAGTCAAGTTTACCAAAATTCTATTTCGGGCGGGACGGAGGGAGTATATACACAAAGAGCGCCAAAACAGGTGACGCGGCATGTACACTAGGAGTATACTCGACAAAAACCTAGCCAATCACAAAACTATCCACAAATTCTACAAAAGAGTTATGTGAAGTCAACACGGACTCCCATACACCAAAAAAACGTGTGAAGTATAGATGTCTTTAAACTAGATATAGACATCTCAACGTTCTAAAAAGCCCTTCGATTCCTTTCCTTCCAAATTGTCCAACAGACTCCTAAGGGTGCAGCCTCCCATAAATGGCTCCACCTTCGTCGCTTATAAAGAGACCAACAACGAAATAGATCCTTTACAGAACTGGGCATAACCCAGGAAATCTGAAACAAATTGAGCAAATAATTCCACAACTCCCTTCCACCGGGCAGTGTAACAAAGGTGGTTCACACTTTCTCCATCTCCTTCACACATAAAGCACCAGTTTACACAAATCTTCTTGCGTATCCGCAAATTATCCCCGTGAGAATAGCTTCCTTAGATGCTTCCCAAGCAGAAAAGGCGACTCTTACGGTACATTTGATTTCCAAATAACTTTCCAAGGAAAAGAAGGTCTGTTGCTGGTTTTCAAAATTTGATAGAAAGATTTAACAGAGAAACACTTGCTTTTATCTCCCTTCCATTTGTCATCTCC
>JAOWBW010000965.1:467723-513371 GCA_026119855.1 Campanula takesimana | reverse complement strand
GCGCGCGCGCCTGGATCCTCCTGTAGGAGGCGCGCGACTCAGAGAAGGCAATTTTTGACAGAATGGACTAGAAAGTCAGCCCTGTCATTCAGTTTAGTCCCTGGACTTAACGAAGTCTTCAGGAACTTACGAAGTGACAGAACTCACGAGGAACACTTAAAATGGGGAGAAAACACAAAATCAAATGTGCAATCGGGGTGAGAGGTCCAAGGAGGGGTGTCTACAGAGCCCCTCGGTGACGTGGATTGCAAAGCAAAACGCGTCGACGAAAGTTAAAAACACCCGCCGAGTACATCACCAAGAAAAAGCAAAGACTCGATGAAAGCAGAATTTGAAATTGCGAGAGATAGTGGTGCGCTCCCTGTGTGAGCGGCTTTTGTTGATAGAGGGGGTGGCATGATCCGTTTAGGTGAACCTGCCGGCTGAATGTTTTCAATGAGGCCGTTAGTGAACCGGTTTGATGAATCCGTTAGTGAATCCCTTGGATGAGTCCGTTGGTGAACCCTTGTTGACGAATCCGTTGGTGAATCGTTTGATGATCCGTTAGTGAATCCTGGATGAGTCCGTTGGTGAACCCTTGTTGACGAATCCGTTGTGAATCCGTTTGATGAATCCGTTAGTGAATCCCTGGATGAGTCCGTTGGTGAACCCTTGTTGACGAATCCGTTGGTGAATCCGTTTGATGAATCCGTTAGATGAGTCCGTTGGTGAACCTTGTTGACGAAATCCGTTGGTGAATCCGTTTGATGAATCCGTTAGTGAATCCCTTGGATGAGTCCCGTTGGTGAACCCTTGTTGACGAATCCGTTGGTGAATCCGTTTGATGAATCCGTTAGTGAATCCCTTGGATGAGTCCGTTGGTGAACCCTTTCGACGAATCCGGTTGGTGAATCCGTTTGATGAATCCGTTAGTAAATCCCTTGGATGAGTCCGTTGGTGAACCCTTGTCGACGAATCCGTTGGTGAATTTGGATGAGTCCGTTGGTGAACCCTTGTCGACGAATCCGTTGGTGAATCCGTTTGATGAATCCGTTAGTGAATCCCTTGGATGAGTCCGTTGGTGAACCCTTGTTGACGAATCCGTTTGGTGAATCCGTTTGATGAATCCGTTAGTGGATCCTTTGGATGAGTCCGTTGGTGAACCCTTGTTGACGATCCGTTGGTGAATCCGTTGATGAATCCGTTAGTGAATCCCTTGGATGAGTCCGTTGGTGAACCCTTGTTGACGAATCCGTTGGTGAATCCGTTTGATGAAATATTGCTTTGAAGTCTCGTGCCATTTGGAGTCACACTTGACTTTTGAATTGTGGGGTACGGGCACAGTTGACCGCGACCAGAAAAATGTTTTCTGCTGGGGATGAAATGTTGAGATTGACTTTTGAGGGGGGCCTGGCACCCGTGACAGAACTTAAGGGACTCGAATTTGTTTTTTGAAGAGGACAGCCTACTTTTGAGTGGGAGTTTCTAATCCTGCTTCGATTTTTGACGTGCTTAAGGGCGGACCAGAAAGGTGGCCCAACTGGGTGTCCGAGGATCGGGACAGTGTCTTGATTTAGGCTGGAGATCTCTGACAAGGCCCTTTTCTTCAACGATTTAGACCTGGGAGGCGCGCGCCTCCTATGTAGGCTTGGGACGCGCGGCGCGCTTCATACTGATGGCGGGTGGCGCGGCGTCTGTCTGGGAGGCGGAATTCCGGGCTTGACGTTTGCTGCCAAAAGAGCCTCCAACAGCTATAATATCATCTTCTGTTCGACACTTGATTCTCACAGCTCCTTTCTGCTCATTTTTGAACATCATATTATTGATTAACTTCGCTTGTGATCAACATTTTCCATGGCTTCCATTCTTTTGCCCTTGACGCCAAGGTCGTTAGTGCGTATGAAAAGGACTTGGGCACTTTTGTGTATTCTTTCAAGACCCATCCCAAGAAGGCCTTCATTAAAGACTTCGGGTTTCCGAATTCTTTTCACTTTGGCGGACGTTGAAACCGGATTGGGATTTGTTGAGAGCTGCCGCGGCTTTCTTTTCTGGGATTGCGACAGCCATACTTTTCACCTTCGGCTAATGAAATGGTGCCGACTGTTGACGATTTCGGGCCATCCTTGGCGGCCTTTGGCCGGTCGGATTGCCGTCCCCAAATATCACCGTGGTGCCGTCGACTCTTGGGTTGAGTACTGAATCTCTCCCTGTTGAGGATGTGAGGAAGATGTTGCACGGTACCGTGATTGACATAACTGAGTTGCCGATGTTCTTCAGTTTGCACTCGGAGGACCCGGTGGTTCAATCTTTCAAAAGAAATGCCATGGCTGTTTGTCTCTTCAGCGAAGTATTGTTTGTTACACCCTTTCGGGACTGCGGACGCGCAGTTGCTGAGATTATTTTGCAAGCTAAGACCAACTCTTTAGTGTAATTCCTCTTATTGTATGGGTAGACGTTGCATGGTCTTGATGAGTTACACAGGACGGGCAAGATGTGTCGGGGAAGCCCTTTGCTCTTGACCATATGGCTCCGAGAACCACTTCAGAATTTATTCTCCGGATGGTGATTTGTCTCCTTTTGCTGTTCATAGGAGGAAGTTGTTGATCCGGGATTTATCTGAAGAGGATTGGAAGAAATTCTTTGCCTCTCGGGTGACCGTCGATATTGAGTGGTGTCCTCCTTCTTGGGGTCTTCGTCCTTTTGTGGAATGGACTCTTGGTTTTCAGCACGTGGTTGTGCCCGTTTGAGAGATTCTTCCTTTTACCAGCCAGAGCGGGTTCTGCGGCAGTTTGGTCGCCAACAGACAATTCCTTTTCCGAGGGATGGAATGCTTCGTCCAGTTGCTTACATGGGTCCTGACTTCTCGAGTGAGCTTCAATCGGCTTGGGGAGATGACCGCAATCGTTGGGCTTTCGCTCCTCTGCATCGGGGAGTGTCTTCCTTCCCGAGAGCTACTTGGATTATTTATTGGCACCCTTTACCGTGGCATCACTTGGGTTGATGTGCTTCGTGCCGAGTTGTTGGGACAGGGTTTTGAGCCTAGCAGCACTTTGAGATATAGAGAGGCTGCTGTTGATTCGAGTAAATTCTCGCTGACCCTTCGGTACTCCTTTGGATGACTTTTTATTCTAGGAGACGTGCTGCAGCACAGAAGGTTTTCGGTGCGTATTAGTGCTCCTTCGTTACCCAAGAAGAAAAGGAGAAAGACGATCAGGCGGTCCTTTGAAAGCTAAGAGAAAATTGGATTTTTCTTAGTACCCTAAGAGATTGCAATTTAGACCACTTTGTTTTAGGATTTAATATTTTGATGTCTTTGTTGCTCAATAAATCCGTTTGTAATGGTTTGAATAATTCATTGAATGAATAAAAATTGCATTTTGTTATTTGAAGTGAATTGGTATTTTTGATATGTTTTAGACCGCACCCGAGGTTGCCTACGTTCCTCCAGTTGGGAGGCTCAGGTCTTCGTAGTTCAAACAAACAAAGACCATTTTTTTTTATTTTTTTTTTTTTTGTGCACCCTGTTTTTTGCCTAGACCGCCCTGCGGGTTTTCAATCTAGCGGCTTCTTTTTTTTTGCACGTGCTCTAATTTTTGCCTAGGCCGCCCTTGCGGTTTTCAACCTAGCGAGCGATTTTTTTTTTTTTTTTTTTTATGGTCTTTGTTTATTAAGCGTAGAACCTCTTGAGTTTGTCGAGGTTGACCTCCTTTGGCAGCTGGTCACCATCTAAATCCACGAGCCGGACTGCACCACCGCTTAGTATCTTTTTGACCACGTACGGACCGATCCATCGGGGTCCCCATTTCCCAGGGGATTCATGGCATTAGGAGGATGTGTCTTAAGACCAAATCTCCACATTGATGTTTCGAGGCTTCACTTTTTTGTTGAAAGCTCTTGCCATCCTTTGCTGATATGCCCTCGTGCGTTCGAGTGCCCTTAACCTTTTTTCGTCGAGTAAGGCTAGCTGTTCGTATCGACTCTGCATCCAGTTGACCTCGTTGACTTGATTCTCGAGGAGGACCCGTAGAGATGGGACTTCGAGTTCGATAGGGAGTACGGCTTCAGAACCATAGCCAATGCATAAGGAGTTTCTCCTGTTGCGGATCGTATCGATGTGCGGTAGCCCCACAATGCTAATGGTAGCTTCTCGGGCCAATCCCTTCCTGTTGAGGCCATCTTCTTGACGATGGTCTCGATGGTTTATTTGCTGCTTCGACTGCGCCATTTGCTTGGGGCCGGTAAGGGGATGACTTGTGCTTGGTGATCTTGTATTCTACAAAAAGTGCATCATTTCCTTCTCGAAGTGAGAGCCGTTGTCGGAAATGATTTCATGAGGCACGCCATATCGGCACATGATATTAATCTTTACAAATTAGGCCACTTTCTTGGCGTTGAGGTTCGATAGGCTTGTGCTTCGACCACTTTGTGAAGTAGTCGACTGCTACTAGGACGAATGACTGCCCATTGCTCCCGGCAGGATGACTTTACCGATGATGTCTATCCCCCCAACAAGAGAAAGGCCAAGGCGTGACCATGTTGTAAAGTTGTGAGGGTGGAGCATGTTGTAGATTAGCGTGGAACTGGCACTTGGCACACCTTTTGACTTTCTCGATACAGTCTCGTTCCATAGTGCTCCAATAGTAACCAATGCGAGTGTCTTCTTGACTAGCATAAACCCATTCATGTGGGGTCCACATTCTCCTTCGTGCACTTCACACATTATCTCTATCTCTGAGCTTCGGTCTCATTGGCGCATAAGAGATTGATCCCGTCGTGTGCCGTTTATATACTCGGTCTCCAATCAGTACATACGAGAGGCTAACCTTTGCAGAGCTGCTTGAGACTTCTTATTGATGTTCTCGGGATAAGTGCCGTCTTTGAGGAAGTTCATGATATCTGAATACCACGGAGAGTTTGTCTGAACCTCGTTGATCTCGATACTCATGCAATATGCCGGACTGTTCCTTCGAGCAATTTTGAAAGGCTTCACCATTTTTCCTTTGGGCATTTCAACTAATGAAGCTATAGTGGCCAGTGCATCGGCGAAGCGATTCTTATCCCTTGGCAGGTAGTTGAAAGTGATCTCTTGGAATTGTTCAACCAATCCTTCAAGTTGCTGACCATACTGTTGGAGAGTCGGGTCTTGGGTTCGCCATTTACCCGATTGCTGATTGATAAGAAGAAAGAGTCGCCGAACACTTCTAGTTCCGTGACATTTCTTTCGAGAGCTTCCTCGAGCCCTGCTATGCATGCTTCGTACTTGGCAATGTTGTTGGTAGCTTCGAATTCCAGGCGTATGGCAATGGGAGTGTAGATGTCTTTGGATCGACAAGCAATACCCCTATACCAAAACCGTGTTTATTGCGGCGCCATCGAAAAAAAGTTGCCACTTGTCTTCCTCGGTTGTGGTACAAATTAAATGCTCGTCGGGGAACTGTACATCTTCCCCCTTCACTTCGTCACACGGGAATTCGGCAAGCTGGTCACTGAACACTTTCCCCCTGACGGATTTTAGTGTGACGTAAGTGATATCGTAGCCGGCGAGCATGAAGTACCATTTGGCTATTCTTGTTGACATGAAAGGCTTCTCGAAGATATGTACGTAGCGGGTCCACCTTTGCCACTAGCTTGATCGAAAAGCTTCCATATAGTGTTTGAGCTTTTGAGTGACCCAAACCAATGCTGCACATGACTTCTCTAGGACAGAGTAGTTCTTTTCGCCTCCTTGGAATCGGCGACTGACAAAATAAATGGCGTTCTCCTTTGTGGACTCTCGTTGCTCTTGTGCTAACATAGCCCCTAGGGCTTCATCATTGACAGTGAGATAAAGCACAGAGGTTTCTCCTTGTGTGGCGGAACTAGAACAGGAGGGCACGTTAAATAATGCTTCACTTGCTCGAAGGCTTCTTGGCATGCGTCGGTCCATTCTAGAGCCACATTCTTCTTGAGTAACTTGAAGATTGGCTCGCACATGGAAGTGAGTTGGTGCACAAACCGACTGATGTATTGTAGTCTGCCCATGAAACCTTAATCTCTTTCTGCGTCTCGGAGGAGGCATGTCAATGATTGCCTTGATTTTGGAGGGGTCTACTTCGATTCCCTTTCAGTGACCATATAACAAGAACCTTGCCTCGGATAACCCCGAATGTGCACTTTGCAGGGTTGAGCCTCATCTTGTGTTGACGAAGCCTTTCGAAGAACTTGCGGAGATCGATCAAATGTTGACCATCGGTCCCTTTGGAGTGAATGATCATGTCGTCCACATAGACCTCGATTTCTTTGTGAATCATATCGTGGAACAAGTCCGTCACGGCTCTTTGGTAGGAAGCCCCAGCGTTTCTTAACCCAAACGGCATGACTGTGTAGCAGAAGGTCCCCCACGGTGTTGTGAAGGCTGTCTTATGTTGATCTTCCTCGGCCATGAGAATCTGATTGTACCCAGCGAACCCATCCATAAATGAGCGAACCTCGTAGGCAGCAGTGGAGTCGACTAGCATGTCGATATTAGGGAGTGGAAAATCATCTTTCGGGGAAGCTTTGTTTAAATCCCGGAAGTCTACACAAACTCGGACCTTGCCGTTCGCCTTCCTGACTGTCACAATGTTGGCTAACCATGTCGGATTCTCGATAACCTTGATGAAACCCACGCTGAGGAGCTTCTCAATCTCTTCCTTGACCTGCAGAGACCATTCTGGCTTGATCTTCCTGAGCTTCTGCTTTACTGGCCTGGCATCTTCTCTGATCGGAATCCTGTGCTCCGCTACCTTCTGTCTAAACCCGGCATGTCTTTGTATGACCATGCGAACACATCCACGAACTCCCGTAGTAATGCAGTCAATCTATACTGTCGTCTCCCTTGAAGAAGCTTCCAATCTTGGTTTCTTTTGGCTCTTATTCGGTACCCAGATTAACAACCTGCAATTCTTCGTCATCCTTTGGACCATTCTCGCCACGACTACGGACTTGTGAGCAAGTTCATTTAAGTATGTTGTGTTTTTCGTGGTCTATTTCATCATAATTTGAATCGTTATTAACTTGTTCGTTAAGTTCATTATTAGTTAATTCATCATTTATGATGTTTGCAATCTCAGGGTACTCAGAAATATCAAATTTTCATTAGCAAAGAAAGGAAACACACGCTCGGCTATGGCCTCTAAATCTCTTGGGTGAGGGTATTAGAGACACTCTCGGACTCGAAAGTAAGTGTAAGCTACTCTTCCTTTGTTGCTGCGCGGGGTATGCAACCCATTTCTTGGACTAAGAATTCCTCGGATACCACAGGTCCTTTTGTTGAATACCAATTGATGATCGGCTCGGAGCTTGGCGGGATCTCACTAATAGTCTCGTTCATGATGACGGTGTCATGGATGGCGTGACTTGCATTCATCATTACGGCAAGCTCTTCGAACATGAGGCTAAATCTGTCAGTTCTTCCCCCACGGTGATTTCTGTCTCGGACTCTATAGTCACCTTCCTTCCCCACCATTCACGGGGCGACATGGGAGTTGGTTCCCTTTCGGATTTCTGGATCTCACAATCGGAGAAGATTCGAGGCCAGGCTTTTTGACACCTTATTGTTAACCCACGGCTCGGGAAAGATCATGTATGGAATGTCTTCCCCCTGGCGGACAAAATATACATTCAACGTCTTGCGGTAAGGCCTTAGGTTAGGGACTTCATACCGACGGCCTTCTTTACGAGCTCGGGCCTTTCGCTCTTGATTGCTTGTTCTTGCTTCAAGTCTTCTTCGGAAGGCTCGTACCCCAAACCGAATGTGTTCTTGACAAATGGGACTTGCACGGGTTGTAGGATTCCTTGCTGATATTTCCCTAAGCCTAAACCAGGGAAGTAGTCCATATCCCTCATCATGCGGAGTACTTTGTGATTGCTGGGGGTCCATGATCCATTCCCCCCTTCTTTGTCAATGGCGTTGATTGAGACGCCGAGAGAGTGGAGTCTGGTAGACCGTGCTGAACTGGTGGACGGGCTCACCTTTTCTGTGGATAGTAATGTTTTCAGCCATTACGGTCACTATTTCATCACCATTTCGGATCTTGACACATTGGTGGAGAGTTGACGGTACGGCATTAGCATTATGAATCCATGGTCGACCCAACAGTAAGTTGACGGAGGCCGGGATATCAAGCACTTGGAATGGAAACGGACATGACCATGCTTCCAAACTCAATGTCAATTTCGATCATACCCATGACTGTACTGGCGGTGCTGTCATAACCTCGGATTACTTGAGTAGAGGGCTTTAATCAGAATCCTTAAGCCCCAGTATGCCCATGATTATACCAGGCATGAGATTGAGTGCGGAACCACCGTCCACTAAGACTCTTGAGATGGGCCTCCCCCTTGCTCGTACCTTGAGGTAAATAGCTTCGTTGTGGTCGGAACCAAACGGTGGAAGGTCCATATCGGCAAAGGTGATGACGTTGCCAAAGTGAATGTGACCAATCATTGCTGTGAGGTCCTCGGGAGTAGTATCGGGAGAAACTGATGTATCATCGAGATTGCGGATGACAAGATCTCGATGTTTCTTTGAGGATGCAATGAGGTCCCAAATGGAGATGTTGGCTTGAGTTTTCTTGAGTTGGACAAGTAGAGGATCTTCGGGAGTGTTGTGAGCTTGCGGCCTTTGAGAAGAGGAGCTCGGTGCGGAAGTGGAAGGGTTGCTTGCAATGACTCGACCGGATCGAGTTAGCATATTGACGTTCCCATCTTGCTTCTTTTTCTATTCTCTAGTACTTCCCTCATTACCTCATCATAAGTCACTACATAACAAGAATTGTCAATTTTATTCATAACATTGGGGCCCCCATTCACAATTGGGATTGAATGGGTGGTCCCTTCAAGTTCTCCTATCTCTATTACATTGACATGCTCGTCATTAGTCACTACAAATTCTTTCTTATCTATGAGATCTTGAATGACATTGCGGAGAACGAAGCATTCCTCGGTGGTGTGGCCACTATATTGGTGGTAGCCACAATATTTGTGGTGAGCATGATTGTCGTGGATCGTCTTGGGTTGGTACCCTTGCACGGGTGTGACTTGACCCTTTGCCTTGAGGACCTCGAACACTTCGTTTGAGTCATGCCTTGGAGAGGCGTGTACACACGGTCACTTCGGGGCCTTTTCCCTTGAGGTGGAGGAACCTTTTGTAATTCCCTTGTCAATAGTGACGGCGTTGACCGAGGCCTCTTTTGTGGAGTTGGAAGCGGCCTTGTAGCGGTAAGTAGGAGTGGTCTTCTTAATCTCCTTGAGCAAGTCATCCATGCGTACCCCCGCCTCATACATTTGGGAGAAGTCGGAGTAGCAAGCCCCACGTAGGTGGGTGCGGAGATCAATCTTGAGGCACTTGAGAAATATGTCCATTTGCTCTTTTGTGTTTGGCCTCTCAACAATTTCAGAGAGTTTGTCATTCCATCTCCTTGTGAAGTCGATGAAGGACTCATTGTCTCGTGAGTAGTATTCTCTAGCTCTTTCCTTGTGGGCCGGTGAGTGGTGTTGCCTTGGTATTGGTTCTTGAAGGCAAGCATGGCGGAGTCCCAATCAAGACGGACATGAGCGGGAGAGTAGCATACCAATCTTTTGCCGCCCCCTCGAGAGTGAGAGGAAAGCATTGAGCCATCACCTTGGTGGAGACCTTCTTTGGAACCATTGCCTAAATATAAGTCTCGATGTGAGCCATAGGACAAGAGTTGCCCTTGAATTTGCTTATGTCGGGCATCTTGAACTTATCGGAAGAGCGGCCATAGTACCATGAGGATGGATGATTGATAAAGGCTTGTGTCGGAGCCTTTCCCCATGTGAGCCCATTGAATTTTTGGTCGATGTAGGCCATGATAGAATCCACCATTTTGGGCTCGTTGTTCTCGGAACTCGGTTCCCCCATTTCTTGGTGTGAGTGCTGACATACGGACTTTTGAACAAACCCTCGGTCCATTCGGATTCATCATCATTGTTCTTGTTCTTTCCCTTGGCAAGGTTGGTGAGCTTTTCTTTCATTAGCTCCATTTCGGCCTCGTGGGCCTCCCTTTGGCTGTCGAGGTGGGATTGCCAAATGTCATCTTTGCTTTGTGCCTTCTGTTAAGGGTGGAGACTTGCTCTTGGAGGAGTTGGACCATAGTTGAGAGCTTTCGAGAGACATGGTGTTGCTGCTGCCGGTCATGGTTGATGTTGGAGCTGTTGGAGTGATCTCTTCACGGACTAACCGATTTGCTGAATCCCGGTAGACTTGTAAGTACCAATTGAACCTATATTGCCAGAAGAGGCCTTGTCAGTCTTGAGTAACACTTGCGGTCCATGAAGAGGCTTAGAGCACACAGTTGGGCACACGACTCGAACCACATAAGAAAAGACTCTTTTTTTTTTTTTTTTATAAGTCGGAGGAATGAATCCCTTTGGGGTTTCTAAGAAAATAATGGAATCGTCACACTAGTATATAGACCATCTCGTGGTCCCATATACTCATCGGATTCCATCACGCTTGTGAATCCTACATGTATCGGGATTAGACTAAATTAATGTAGTAAAGCATACATGCGGGGACGGATTTTATTTTCGTCCAAAATAACCACTTTTGGGGACGGATTTTTATTGCGTCCCTTTCAACAAGTTGGCATGTATGATTTGAAGACATTAGTTTAGGGAAATCTCGGTACATGGAAACCGACTTGAGTCACGGAGTGTTAGACCCTAACTAGAATTGTGTGGGTTGTGCTCGGCTTGAATATGAGGCTTAAAGGTCACCCCCGGCATGTAGTCTTGAACTACGCCACGGGCTGAGGTTTACCGCTTCGAAAGAGCAAGGTCTGGTGGAGCTTGAAACTTTCTAGGACGGCCTCGACGGGTTTGGGGTTGGACTTGTGCGACTCGATAGTGAGCAGTTCATAGGAATATGTGCATGTAGTGTGAGGTCTAACAAGTGACAAATTTTTTTTATTTTTTTTTTATTTTTGAAAGAAAAAAAAACACAAAACACATAAGCACATAAAATTACAACTCCCGAGTCACCCGTGTGACCGGTAAATAAACACAAAATTAAACAGTCCGAGGTTCAATTCTGTTCTGATGCAGGCAACTGTGCCCACACCCCACTGTACTGCTCAGTCACTGAAACCTGTTTCTGTTCTGGGAATCAACCCAGAAGCGTGCGCCTCTGAGTGCTGAAGTGAGACGCGCGCGCATGACGCAATGCTTATGGGAGGCGCGCGCTTCTGGGGTACACCTGTCAGAATGTCAGACTTTGGACTCAGGGGATTGCCCTGGTCCTATTTTCATATTGTAACCCCTGCAGAAGCGATTAGTGCAGAATAACAGAAGAAGAAGATGAAGAACATGAAGAAGTGGGCGATTCTGGTTCTTGATGCGGGATGCGCGCGCCTTAGGCCTAAAAGGCCAGACGCGCGCGCCTCCCCCATCAGGAAACAGAATGCCCAGAAAAGATGTAGATTTCGATCAGAACGCAAGTTTAACCCTCAAGTAGTCCCCAGCGGAGTCGCCACTGTAGATACCCCGGGGAACCACGGCTTGGCTAGAGCGGTGAATTATCCTAGGATGTCTAACTTGATTTTAGAGTCGCCACCTATGTTTTGAGGAACATAAGAAAAACCTATTGATTATAGCCTAAGTTTGATTACGAAAACAGAGATTCTTTGTTTTGAGGTTCGGGGGTTAGATTACGAGATGGAAGTACCGAAACACCCATCTCGCCAACTAAAGTTTGTCTTGCTTGATCAAAATCTACATGAATGATAACGTTCTTCTTCTTCTTCTTTAAGTTATAAAAAGGGGGGTTTAAAATAGGATTTGGAATGTAGGAGATAACTCCTTAACCAACCTCAATGAGATGAGGTGATCACTAGAGTCATGTCCCAAAATGATTTGGGTGATTGCACATTTGATTAAAATAAAAAGAGAGAGAGGAGATGAAGTAGAAAAGAAAGGAAAAGATGAACTTTTACCTACAATTTGGAGAACTTCAAATATTGCTTGGAGAGATCCTTGGAGAACCTTTAGAAAGTGATTTTGGTATAGTTTTTGTAAGTTCAATTTTCGGTCTAAGTTTTCGATCCTTGAAAATGGAGGTAAAGAGAGGTTTTTATAGGTGAAAGAGGGTGTTTTTGGTGCCAAACTCAGTCACCAAGAAATCCTTCCCGGGCAAAATCCTGTAAATTGAGCAAGGGAGGGAATCCTGGCCAGAAATCTGTAACTGACGCCCAGAGGCGCGCGCTTCCTGCTTTGGGGGCGGGAGGCGCGCGCGCCTGGATCCTCCTGTAGGAGGCGCGCGACTCAGAGAAGGCAATTTTGACAGAATGGACTAGAAAGTCAGCCCTGTCATTCAGTTTAGTCCCTGGACTTAACGAAGTCAGTCAGGAACTTAACGGAAGTGACAGGAACTCACGAGGAACACTTAAAATGGAGAGAAACACAAAATCAAATGTGCAATCGAGGTGAGAGGTCCAAGGCGGGGTGTCTACAAAGCCTAACTGAACTAAAAATGGACTTAACTAATGAAGTTATAAAACTTCTTACACTAAAACCTAAAGTCCATAAAAAGTAAAATAAGGTTATGGGGTTAATCAAATCTAGGTTGTTGTTCAAATATATGTATAGGACATAGAATTGCTTAATCCTAATCATAGCTAACACTTAGGATCCCCCAATTTTATTAGAACCCTTCTTAGGTACCCTTAGGATTCTTTGTCACCAGCACAGGTGTATAACAACTTTTCAATCAAGGCAAACCAGCTAGAGGACATTAGAGAAGCAAATCGGCAAGCCAGCATTCAAGTTGCCGATCAACTTACTACTCAGTTCAACTTGACAATCAGCAAGGACAGTCTGGACTTTACTGGTAGACAGGTTTCATCGTTCTACCTTAAAGTCAACTTTGCCGATTGTCTTTGTCCTTTTTTGTACTGTCTTATCTGAAAGTAGTTTAACTGCTCTGTCATGATTACTGCGCCGTCTGACACCAAGCTATTTTTATCTCTACTCTGTCTCTACTTGCTTTTTGCAGGTAACGGTTGAGACAAAGGGGTCTTTACCCATCAGACTTTTCCAAGCATGCGTGTACTTCAAATCCCCGCCATTAATGCAAAAGATACCGCATTTAATGCTCCTCAACTACCCAGCTGGAAATTCAAATTGCAAGCCTTTTTCCACAAGACTCAAGTCATTAACTCCTCATATAAATAGAGGACTTAGAGCATTGAAGAAGGTTGGTGATATTAGTGCATTGAAGAGAGTTGATTGTTTAGAGCATTCATTGAAGCTCAACATTCTGTCCAGATAATCATTAGAACATTTAATAGGACATACACTTGTGCACAAACTCATCACATTGTCAATATTCCCGAACTAGATTATTATAAAGAATATAGTGATACATTTTTCACACACCCACCTGAGTGAGATAAGTTCTCTTAGACTTTCCGCTCAAAAACACTTGGTCAGTATTTGTATCACGATCCATTAGTGATCTCTAAAATTTAGTCTTTGTATCCGGCAAAGCCGTGCTTATAATAGACTAAGGATATCTAATAGTGCTCTTAACCTAAATCCAAGTTCTGACCAAACTTGGTAGAGGACGTAGTAGTATTTACACTGTGAACCTCTCCAAATCTTTGTGTCCCCTGTTGCTTACTTTGTCTTTGCCGGTTGGAACTCTATCACCGGCATATCGTACTAGTTCTTACTGATTCATTGTAATTTTTATTTACTAATCTCTTGTAACTGCATTGAACTTTTAGAAATCATTTTGTGTTTAAACCAAGCTCTCAAAACCTTTTCATACTGATTTTGTGTGAGTCAAACTAACATATCTTCTCCGCCGCACTTACTGATAATAGTTTGCAAACTGATAAGTGACTTTGCATTTAAAAAGGGTTTCTTTGAAAAAAATTTAATTAGGCTATTCACCGCCCCCTCTTGTAACGACCCCAAAAACCCGTCCCTATTTATTTTAAATTTTTAGGAGTTTTAATTTTGATATTATATGTGCATTTTATGTGTTGCATCATATTTTATGCTTTGCACATCTTACTTGATTATTTGTGTTATTTACTTAGTTAGTAATAATAATGATTAAGGAAGTTAAATGATTAAGTTAAAACTTTAGGGTCCTTGTTGCAAATATAAGTTTAGGGGTTAAAGTGTTAAAAACGAAACTTGGGTGATCAAAGTATAAAAATGGGTAAAAAAATCTTATAACTATCTTCTTTCTCCCTCTTTCTCTGCAACTTTTCTTCCTCGTTCAACTTAGGGTTAGGAGAAAAACGTAAGTTCAACCCATTTCGATTTAATTCTTTTTATTTACTTATCCGTTTTAAAAACTAATTATATAAAAATGATCAGGGCGTTGAGTAGGTTATTTCTACCCGAACAAAACTTATTTCAGCGATACTTTTTCCGGAAATAGGTAAGTTACTAATTCCCCTTTAAATATTAAAATGGTCATATATGTTATACTTGATACTTGTACTTGTTAATTTTGTGATTTGAATGATATTTGTGATACTTGTAATTTTGGGACAAAGTGAGTATTTGGTATGGTTGGTTTTGATGGGTTGAAAGGTTAAGTTGTGTAGCCAAGTTGTGTTACAAACGTTTTAGTAATGTAAGTTCTATACTTTTGGGACGGTGAAACGAAGGGAGTAAAATTAGCAAGTTTTGGGCCTGGTGGGTGTGTTGGGCGGCAGCCCAAATAGGGCGTGCGGCCGCACACTTATCTGGAAGGTTTTTGTCTTGGGGCAGAGTGTTTTGGGCGGCCGCACAGGCTGGTTTAGGCGACCGCCCAGGGTTGCTGAAAAATGGAGTTGTTCCATTTCAAGTGATTTAAAGTTCAAGCTTGGTCTAGGTCTTAGGTGATATCCTAGAGTACCTAGAGGGTTGTTGTGGAACACCCTAGTGTTTGAAATTGGTTCCCTTGTGAACAAATGTGTTGTGGAATGTGAATAAGTGTTACATGGGGTATTGTTGAACATCTTTTGATGTGTGTTGGATTGGTTCATCTTTGTGATGTGTTTGGCTTGATTCCCTACTTTGGAATCATTGCCCCTGGTTGTTGTTTAAGCAAGTATTCATTACTATGCTCGTTTGGAAGTCCAGCTGGTACTTGTTGTAAAGTCGGGCAGTGGTAGGGATTATAATGGCACACGAGCCAAGTTCATTGTAAGGCTTCTACCATTGGTTTCCCATTTTAACCCCCTTCCTTGGGCCACGGATTGGGTCTGGGCTAGCTCTCCCTTGTGTGAGTTTAGTAACTGTTTGGGTTATGACTCTGTGTCATGTTCCCCCTCTTGTTGTTGTTGTTGTTGTTTGGTTCATGAAACGGTTTCAGCCCTTTGGTGCTGCTCAGTTGATACCTCTCAGATGGTTATATGTTTGATTCGAGAACCTTGGCTCAGTATCCACGTATGAGTGTTTATTTCTGCCTTATGTGTGGCATGATGAGTTGGTCGTTATTTCCAACCGGTATGGGACGGTTGGCGATAGGGAGCCTCTCATGTTATGTGCTATGTGGATGTTTATTGACATTGTTCAATTTCGAGTATCATTTCAGCATGTAACGTAATTGCATTTTAGTAGCTTACTGAGATTCATTCTCACCCTTATTTGTTTACTGTTTTAGATAAAGGAGAGCCCAGGGGATAGGTCACTGCACAAGGGAGGACGTCGAGGTGGTGATTTTGGGTAAGACATTTTGGGATATGTGTTATGTAAAGGCTACATTATGTAAATGTATAACCTTTTGGGTAGTGTACCCGTGACTTCATCTTTGTATCACCTATTTTTGGAACATGTTGGTGAGTTGTAAATTTGTAAGTAAAGTGGGTAAGCCTTATGGCTAAGTACTTTTGATTGTAAAAGTTTGTGTGGAATAAAGTCAAGTTTTAAGTAAATGTGTTTTGGTTATATGAAACTTTTATGAAAGTACATTTCGAAAATTTTCCTAAAATGTTTTATGACGTCTTCCGTGCGTGTCCCGAGCGTGGGGCCAAGTAGGACCACGGGTACGGGGCGCGACAGTTGGTATCAGAGCTAGGTTGTAGATGGTCTAGAATGACTAAGTGACCTAGGAGGGTAGTTGTGTATAGAGTGAGTAACGTTGAGTGTCTTATGCAGGTACTTATTGAAAATGGGTGAAACTGAAGGAGATCAGGCTGGTTCTTCAGGGCAAGGGGATGCCAGAGAAGAGGCCCGAATTATGTTTCAAGAGATGTTTGAAGCAGCCATGAAAACTCTTAATGATCAAAGGCAAGGAGGAGAACAAGCACCTCCGAGATATGGGTTAGAACAGTTCCTGAAGATGAAACCAATGGGTTATGAAGGAGAACCAGAGATAATAAATTTGAAAGGTGGATAGATTCGATGGAGAAAATATTTGATGTCTTAAGATGTACAGATGAAGAGCAAGTCAGGTTTCCTACCTATAAACTGAGTAGAGCTGCTGAGCACTGGGGGAGAGCTTTGAAAGCAAATTGAGATGAGAATCATGTACCCTATACTTGGGAGAATTTTTTGAGGAAGTTCAAGGAACATTTCATTCCTCGGGTGGATCAAGACAAGAAGGAAATGGAGTTTCTTAACTTGGAGCAGAACACTATGTCTGTGGCTCAGTTGTTGGTCCCAAAGGGCAACAAGGGTATGAAAAATAGCTAGAGGGGGGTGAATAGCTGTTTTAAAAATCTTTTCGTACCCTTGAAAAACTCAATTGCAAATGCGCACTTTATCAAGTAAGCGTAATGAAATGCGCCCAAGTGAGTGAGTGAAATGCACAGCGGAATTTAGTAATGAAAATAGGCGCAAAGTGATAAAGGGAGCGCAACACACACACTAAGTATTTTGGCTCAAAGTGAGTGAAATAAGGAACTAAGGCAAATGTTTTAACAAACACAACACAATTCAGTTCAATCAATCTACAATGAGTAAACAAGCAAATAGTAAGTGAAATTAATAACTTGAAAGAAATGACAGGATAATAACACAAGCTATTTGGAGAGGTTCGATCAATGAAAGATCTACGTCCTCTACCAAGATGGTTAGTCTTGGATTTCTAATCGAGATCTTATATAATGAGTGAGTGTTACAAATTACAATGTTTGAGCTTATACACTAACTCTAGATCTATTACTATGAAAGAACAAATCCAAAACAATAACCGGTGTATCTCTAAAAGATGAATCTAAATGATTAATCTTAAAGAGGTGCGTGTGTGTTTTTAGTATCAAGGCTCTTTAGATCTTTGAGATGGAGAGCACAAGAAACTAAGGTGTTAAGGCTTGAAGATCTGGGCTAAGGATGAAGGTATGAAGATGTTCTTGAGAAATCTGGAAAAACGAAGGCAATCTTCAAATCTTCAACAAATGCTTAGAGAGAGAAATTCTTGAAATTCTTAGCAAAACTCAGCAACTTCAAAATGTTGAAGTTATGGGGTATTTATAGTGAACTTCAAAAAACTAGCCGTTGGAAATCCTTGTGGATAAGATGAGCTGTCGCTCGTTGATTGGAGCATGCATATATTATGGCCATTTTGACACTCAACATAAAAGTGACCGTTGTGGACACGTGTCAATAGATTGGGCGTATATGCATCTTTTAACCACCGTTGGATCATTGGCGTAATTTGAATTCTCTTCAAGTCTTCGAGTCTTCAATAAATCACTGAGTGTAAAATCAACCATGATGAGGCGCGTTGAGCCATTAGAGCGCATGGTCCATTTGAGGCGCGTAACAACGCGCGTGGATCTTTGAGGCGCGAGGCTATATGCGCGCGCGCTGAAAGGCGCATGGCGCATAGCATGAAGGGCGCATAGGCGCGTGGCTCAAACTGAACTTGTGATTTATCTTGAATCTTGATCTTCTTGCCCTATTTCTAAGCCTATTCTATAATAATGGACAACTTAAAAAATGAAGTATAAATACTTCTTACATGTGGGTCTAAAGTCCATGAAATAAAACTTAGGTGATGGATCAATCAAATCTAATAAATCCTATTACATTAAAACTAAGATATGTGTGGGCATACCCAACAATCTCCCCCTATTTGATTGATGCCATTACCTACTATATCATGGACAACCATTATACTTGATAAAAACATGTCCAAATGAATGAAATTGGTAAATCATGTCTCAAGTTAATGTACACACTAGTCCAAGATATAGATTCCTAATCTATTCCAATAAGAATAAAGAGTTACATATGGAAAGATAGAAACAACAGTTTTAACACATTCAAGATGATTTATGATTTTTAGCTTTGAAATGTGTTTAAACCAAGTTTAAACTTAATGCATGAAAGTATGAAACAATTCAATATGATGCATATGAATTTAAACAATATTCATTGTTCTACAAACAAGGAGTTTGAGTGAACAAGGTTTGATAATAAGTGATGCATTGTTCTTATTAAAACTTGGGAAGGAGTTACAAGTTACAAGTTTCGAATAGAACAAAGACAAAAGATGTGCTAAAACAAGTAAGCACTAAAAACACTATCTTCAAAAGGGATTTACTAACCAAAAAAAAATTCTTACATTCAAAGAAAACTAATGATTAGGAGGCGCGTCATCTTCCTTCAAACCTTCTTCAATTTCAGAAACGGAGCGCTGGATTTGTTTAGAAAGTTGATAGGCGCGGTTCACTAAACCATGAGTGTCTGTGACGCCGTCTCTGAGGTAGCGCAAATGACCAACATTAATGTTTTGATATTCATCAATGGTGCGTTGAGTAATGGCTTGCTGATGAGCGACGTTTTCTGCAACGTTCTGAAAGTTAGCTTCAATAGCAGCCTGCGCTGAAACAATGTCAGAGGAAATCCTATCTGAGCGCCTGTCTGCGCTGGAGTGTGCGGCGTTGAAGTGAGTGACAACTAACTCTTTCAAAACATCAATCTTTGAAAGCAGGGAGTTAATGTCAACAGGCGCGCTGGGAGCAGAGCTGGAAGAGGGCGCAGGAGTTTCAGGAGCTGGAGGCGCAGGAGTTTCAGAAGCTTTGGGTTCTGCGCCAGGATCAGCACCATACACAGTTAAACTTAGGATTTCTAGCTCATCCTTAACTTCCTTGAGTTTATCAACCACACTCAGCAATTTTTGGCTATCTCCAGCCACCATTTCAAACAACTTCCTTATATCACCCGCTATGTTCAACTCTACCTCCCTTATAGCATTAATGAAATCTTGGCCATCAGTGAGTTTGATGCCACCATCTATGCGCTCATGAAGGAGGCAAGAGTGCCTTTGAAGAGCTCATTCATTTGATCAATAGCGTCATTCCATTGTTGAGGAGTCAGGAAATGTTTGTCCTTGATGTTGGCATCTATGCGCTTTATCTCCCCCTTAATGGCAGCAATCTCATCAGCCTGCTGGGTAAGCATGGAAGTATGAAGCTCCAATTGTGAGTTCATTTGAGACTGGCCTTGCTGGAGTTGCTTTAGAAGAGAAATAACCACACTCATATCAGGAGTGGGAGGAGGAGGCACAGGAGTAGAGGGGCGCGGAGTAGGAGCGCGAGGAGGAGATGGAATATATTCTGCGCTTGAAGAAATTTCTTCAGGATGAGGTGCAGGAGCCTTTGGGCGCACAGATGATGGTTTGCGCCTTAACTGATCTGGCTCCCCCTGAGCTTGATCCTCAATATCTTCACCAAATAAATCTGCAGAAATTTTATCTCTGACTTGTTGACGATCAAAAGATGGTGTTTGAGTAGGCGCATGAACGGTTGGAGGCGCATCATGGGCAGGCGCGCGTGCATCAGCGCTAGACCCTGCGCCTTTGCGCCTTTCTGATTTAGATAAGTCAGCAGCCTGTTTCAATCTGAATTCTTCATCTCTTTTTAACTGCGCTTCCAGTCTACTGGCTTCTTTAGCGCGTTTCAGCTCCTTTTCTTCTTCAGTGTCCGTTCTGGGGCGCTTAGCAGGTCTGCTTGGTTCTTCAGCAATCCCTTTGCCTTTGCCTTTCACTGCGCCAGGAAAATGTTCTGCGCGTGGCGCTACTGCAGCTTCTTCTTCACCATCTGCGCCAGCTGCTTCTTCATTTGACTCAGTGGCTTCATCTACCAACTGAGCGCCTTTCACCCTTGGCGCGCGCTTGGCCATGCGCTTTCTGCGCCTCTTCATCACTAAACTGTCCTTACCAAAAACAGGGACATCAGTGGTCTGGTAGGCTGGGTTCTCAGCAAGAAAATTTGCAAGCGCAGGGTAGGAGAGGAAGATTTTAGTGAGAATATGGCAGTGAGTCTTGAACTTCGTCTTGCCGTCAGCTTTGTTTTTATTGTACTTGTCAATCTGGTCCTGAAGATTAGTAAATAAGATCTGAGGCCAGTTGAGGATGGTTTTTGCCATGATGGCAGCTGTGAATTCCCACTGCTCCATAGTAAATCTGTTGACATTTCCAGTTTTGAAGATAATGGAAGTGCCAACCAGATGCGCAATATGCGCCAATAAATCACCACCATCTCTAATTTCCACCGTTTTGATATTGTTTTGAAGCGTAGGAATACGAAGAAGGGAACGCGCCATAATGTTTTGAGCGGCGGCTGAATAGGAATTGACTTTGCCAGCTACACCCAAGGGGCCAGTTTTGTTGAAGTTGACAACGTTCTTTATAGTGCCGGCAGACATGGTTATCTCAACGTCTTGAACTACTGCGCGAATGCGATAGCGCACCATTCCTTCAATGTCTGTTGGAATTTCTACAAATTCTGCTGTAGAGAAAAATTCATCAACAAGGAGCGGAGAGTAGAAAGGTTGCTCCAGAGTGAACAAAGGGAGAAGACCAGCCAGTCTGATATAATCCATAATTTCAACACCCATAGGGTCAGCAGATAGCTCGTTCAAATCAAATGTTTCACCAGGTCTGAAGTTAGATAGATCCTGTAAAATTAAACATTTAAAGGGATTAGTGTGAATCAGGCGCATAGAAGCATAAATAAGCAAAGTGTATACCAGGCGCATGAAATTTGAGGCGCATAGAATAATTAGGCACAAAGAGTCATAGGTACATAAGAGAGCACAATGAATCTAGGCGCATAATTATGGTAGGTGCATGAAATTTATGAGGCGCAGAGATACAAGGCGCATATTTATGGTTCTATGAAATATACTAAGAAAAGTTTGAACATAAGAATTGACTAAGTATGAATTGGGGCGCATAATAAGTGTAGGCGCATAATGATATTAGGCGCATAAAGGATTGAGGCGCAAACGCATGTGAGCGCGAGAATCTCTTTGAGGCGCATAATGTCAATGTGCGCTTAATCATACTAGGCGCATGAATTCATATATAGGCGCATTACTTATGTAGAAATGTAAACTGAGTATAAAAACACACAAACACATGCAAACATACATATGCAATTTTTCAGAATCAAAAAGTGAAAATTTTGAAAAAAAGTTTTGAAAATTTATGAGACCCAAGTCAAGCAAAAATAATGAAGAACACGAAGAACATGTCTTGAATGCTCGAAGAACACCAAGAACACACAAGAACACATAATTCGAGAAACTTCACCAAATCAAGCATACAATATATCAAAATGACTGCACGAAGACAAGGATAACAAATATGTAAATCAAACAAGTAAAAATCAACAACGAATCCAAAAAATGGATTCAAAGATCTTAAAAACCGAAAAGTCGAAAATGGTGATTTTTCCAGATTCGCACCAAATAGCGAATTGATCGTTGAAAAAGTTAGTTATAAAGACTCGAAATTGCAAAACGAACATAACCTAACGAACGATTTTGAAAACGGATCACCGAAGCAAGATTAATCAAGAAAAATGGGCATTCGGGTTTTTGAAAAAGACGAACACAGGAAAAAAATTCAGAAATTTAAAGAGTTTAAGAGTTAGAATTCATTACCATTTCGTCTTGGGTAGATTTTGTAGCTTTCTTCGGACCCATTAACGAGATATATAAGAAAAAAATAGAGAAACGAAAGAGGGAGAGAGAGAGAGAGAAACGGAGAGATTGGGAGAGAGAGAGAGTGTAGGGAGGTGCAGAGAGGAGGGAGTTGGTGAGAAAGAGAGAGAGAGAAGGGAAGTGTATATATAGGTTAGGTTTAAAAAAATTTGCACTGATATGGAAATAATACTGTCAAAAATTTAAAAAGATGGGAAGTTGAAAGGATGTGTATTTATGAGGGATTTTTGAAAAACGGCGGCTCATCATGACATGTGTACGGCGCATTAATGAGGGATATATGGATTTGAAGGGCATTAAATGCAGAATGACATAAAGTGTCATGATGTGACATATTGGGTAAAAGAAAAAACTGCTCCACTTTCCCTTTAAGTGTATGAGCAATTTTGACTAATTTTTGCACAAACCCCAAAAACATCTATTTTGGTGTAAGTTTGGGTGCAAGAAATAAATCCCCAGAAAATAAAATTTTCGAAAAGCGTAAAACGAGGGAAAAATTTAATTGCACAAGTACCCTTGAACAATTAATGGAATGTCAAAAGACATAGATTCCTATAATAAATGAACAGAATAAACATACCTGGTACTTGTGTATTTAATACGTTCAATCATTGAAATTGAATTTTGAGAAATGATTGAGCCGCAATAGTTAATGCGCGCATGAAGGAGCGCATTACCTTAACAGGGCGCATACTCATCTAGGCGCGCAAAATGACTTACGAGGCATTGAATGTTAGGCGCGCGCTAGATTTTGGCGCGCAAAGAGTTGAGCGCGCAGAAGTATTAGGCGCGCATAGTTTCCTTGAAACTTTGAAAAATTGATTTAATCATTTGTACCTAATATACTCATAACTCAACACAACGTAAAATCATTAGTATTGACAAAACTATATTGAATTTAGTTGAGTTCAAGCATACCCATTTCGCATCTCAAAAATATGAACCGTTTCGCGTCGAGTGCTTTCGTTAGAATGTCGGCGATTTGATAGTCGGTTCCCACGTGTTCCAAATGTATATTGCCTTTCTCCACGTGGTCTTTGAGGAAGTGATATTTGATGTCGATGTGCTTGGTCTTTGAGTGCATGACAGGATTTTCAGAAACCGCAATTGTTGATGTATTGTCGCAGTAGATGGGACAATTTTCTTCGATGATATCATAGTCCACCAATTGCTGCTTCATCCAGAGTATTTGACAACAACAACTTCCCGCAGCAATATATTCGGCTTCGGTTGTTGAGACAGATACTGAAGCTTGTTTCTTACTCGCCCATGACACAAGTCTATATCCGAGGAAATGACAAGTGCCACTTGTGCTTTTCCTATCAATTGTGCACGCTGCATAATCCGCATCTGAGTAACCTACAAGTTTAAAGTTCGAATCTTTGGTGTACCAAAGTCCAAGGTTAACAGTGCCAGAGAGATATCTTATAATACGTTTCACAGCAATTAAGTGTGCTTCTCTAGGGTCGGATTGATAACGAGCACAAACACAAACACTAAACATAATATCGGGCCTACTAGCAGTAAGATAAAGGAGTGAGCCAATCATACCTCGATAGAGCGTTTGATCAACACGTTTACCTTTTAGATCTTTGTCGAGTTTGTTGCCGGTGGCCATTGGAGTATCGTATGATTTAGCGTTCTCAAGTCCAAACTTCTTGATTAAGTCCTTTGTGTATTTGGATTGGTTGATAAAAATGCCTTCACTCATTTGCTTGATTTGAAGCCCGAGGAAGAATGTGAGTTCTCCCATCATGCTCATTTCAAACTTGCTCTTCATTAGTTTCTCAAAACGCTTGCACAACAATTCATTAGTTGAACCAAATATAATATCATCAACATAAATTTGAACAAGTAATTTATGACCATTATGTTTGGCAATGAAAAGAGTTGTATCGATTTTACCGCGAGTGAAGCCTTTTTCGATGAGAAACTTTGATAGTGTATCATACCATGCTCTTGGTGCTTGTTTGAGTCCATACAAAGCTTTCTGGAGTTTGTACACATGATTTGGAAATTGTGAATCTTCAAACCCAGGTGGTTGAGCAACATAGACTTGTTCTTGGAGTTCACCATTTAGAAACGCGCTCTTCACATCCATTTGATATAACTTGAAGTTCTTGTGAGCGGCGTAAGCTAGAAATAATCTGATAGCTTCAAGTCTTGCTACGGGCGCAAAAGTTTCATCGTAGTCAATTCCTTCTTCTTGCCTATAGCCTTGTGCAACCAATCTTGCTTTGTTTCTAGTGATGGTTCCATTCTCGTCCATCTTGTTCCTGAACACCCATTTTGTACCAATCACTCCATGATCATTTGGTCTTGGAACTAGAGTCCAAACCTTACATCGTTCAAATTGATTGAGTTCTTCTTGCATTGCAACAACCCAATTAGGATCTTAGAGCGCTTCATCAGCCTTCTTCGGTTCAATTTGAGAGATAAAAGCAGTGTAAGCATCAAAGTTTGTAGCTCTCCTTGTACGAACACCAACTTGTAGATCACCGATGATATTAGCAATTGGGTGACCTCTAACTTCACGAATTTCAGGAGGTAAGTTAGGTTGAGTCGTAGAAACTTGAAGGTCTTCAATTGGTACATCTTCACCAGATTCAAAGTCATTGAAATTTGGGGGTTGAACTGGCTCAGAATTGAAATTGGGTTTACACCAGATGCAGCAGTAGAAATAGGCGCGTGAGAGGAATCATGAGGCGCATCATTTGAGTGAGGCGCAATAGAGGATTCACCAGGCGCATTATGCATTGAATTAGGCGCATTTGATGTAGATGGATTTCCTTGTGTTGATAGATTCTGATCTTGAGTGGGCGCAACATAAATAGGAGCACCTGTATCATTTAGCTCAATAGAATCATCAGCAACATTTGGAGCCAAATGTGGCTCAAGGAGAGAATGTTCATCAAATGTAACATGTACAGATTCAACTATCACTAATGTAGTTCTATTAAAAACACGAAAAGCTTTAGAGTGTTTGGCATACCCAACAAAAATACCTTCGTCGGCTTTGGCGTCGAATTTACCTCTATGTTCGTTTCCGTTGTAGAGGATATAACATTTGCAACCAAAGATCTTGAAGAATGCAATGTTGGGAGTTCTACCACGCCATAGTTCATACGGAGTCTTGTTGTGAAGTTTGTTGATGAGGGAACGATTTTGAGTAAAAACATGCAGTGTTGATAGCTTCTTCCCAAAAGTACTTAGGCAATTTAGCTTCAGCTATCATCGTCTTTCCAGCTTCAATCAACGTTCTATTCTTTCGTTCAACAACGCCATTTTGTTGAGGGACTCCGGCGGTTGAAAAGTTGTGATCTATCCTATGATCTTCACAATATCGAGCAACACCGTTGTTCTTGAATTCTGTTCCATTGTCGGATCGAACACTAACGATGTCATCTTCTTTTTGGTTTGGAGCAGTCGAAATAAGGTAGTGAGAATATCATAACAATCATCTTTTGTAATCATCATCTCTACCCATGTATATCTTGAATAATCATCCACCACAACTAGAGTATACTTGTTTCTTCGAATGCTTGCGGTGGAAACTGGTCCAAATAGATCAATGTGAAGCAGTTGCAAACATCTTGTAGTTGAAGGATTTGACTTGCTTGAAAATGACTGCTTCGGTTGTTTGCCAAGTTGACATGCGGCGCACTTTTTGTCATGATGGTCAGCAACTTTGGGGAGTCCTTTGACAAGATTATTCCTGCTGAGTTTAGATAGATACTTGAAGTTCAAGTGACTTAAGCGCTTGTGCCACAGCCAACTATTTTCGTTCACACTTTTGCTACAAAACAAAGATTAGTACTAGAGTTCAAACTATGGAAATCAATAATATAAATATTTGTCTTACGATATCCCGTGAGTAAGATAGCTCCAGTTTTGCCATTCTTGATAAGACATTGCGTTGAAGTGAAATGGCATTCTAATCCTTTGTCGCAGAATTGAGATATGGATAATAAGTTGTGCTTGAGCCCTTCCACGAGTGAGACTCTTTCAATGCACACTTTGTCTTCTTGAGCTTTCCATATGCTACAACTTGACCTTTGTTATTATCGCCAAATGTTACGGAGGGACCTCTTTCTTCATGGACATCTTCTAATAAGGATTCATCTCCAGTCATGTGTCTTGAACACCCACTATCGAGAATCCATTCATAATTTCTAGCTTTTGAAGATCCAGCCATGAAACAGAGAACCTGAAATATAGACATTTAAGCAGGTCCCCTTTATTCCTTTTGGGTCCTAGGGTTAGCAACTTTTGACAACCCACTCTTGCTTGACCTTAGGATTTTACGTCCTTTGGCATTGGGAGTGAATCTCAAAAGGCATTCCACGGCCTTGTGTCCTGAACAATCACAAATGGAACAATGATGAAAGCCACCAATCACGTGAGTTTTCACAAACTCTTTACTTTTCTTGAGGATGGCATTCTTCTTTGGGTCAGATGAACTAGACTTAACAAAATCTTTCTTTTGAAATTTGGAGCGCTTTTTCTCGGAGGGCGCATAGGGCTAGGAGGCGCACGGCGATGAGGCGCGTGGCTCTTAGGCGCATAATGAGCACTCGGAGAAGGAGCGCGCCTATTTTCAAGAATGATTTTGCTAGGAGATGGTTCATCTGTAGCTATATCTTTCCCATTAGCTTTCCCAAATTGCTTCGTTGGGTAGACATAGTGGAATGTTTGTCTCTTGACTTTTTCCTGTCCTTTACCCATTGAATTAGAATGTTTTTCCTTGGGAATTTCAAAAGTTTGTTGGTTGGTAAATTCACTATCTCTTTCAGCACAGACATCACATTTAAAGTTGTCACTAGTTGATGAGAATCCCAAGCCACTTTTATCACCACTGACTTTTTGGGACTCAAATATATTCTCCATAGTGACACGAGAATTGGACCACTCATTTGTAATCTTTTTAAGATCAGTAATTTGAGCAACCAATTCATCGTTTTGAACTTTAAGAAGTGAGTTCTGTTCTGTTAGAAAAGTGTTTTTAACAGTAAGAGGAGTCATGCTCTTTATCTGCTCCTTAGGAGGGTGAGTTCAGATTTAAGTAGAGATTTCTCAGTCTTAAGCTGGAAATTTCATCACATGATAGTGCTAAAGCTTCCTTCATACTATCAAATCTAGTGATTACCTTTTCAGCCTTCTTGAACAATTTTTCTTGTTCAGCAATCACTTCATCATTGATTTTGGAGATTTGAGCAGTTGGTTCAACCTGTGGTCTAATGTATGCTCCTTTTCTCAATTGTTCCTTGCTCCAAGATCACATCGTGAGAATAACAATCCACCATCGTTTTGAGCCGGAGTGAGAAATCCTTGTTCAACGAGCTCGCTGATGGTTGGTCCTTTCTTCTTTTTCACTTCTTGAAAACCTGCAGATTTCTTGATAGGTTTATTCAAGGCATTCATATCGGGAACATCCTTGGAGAAGTCATCATCAGAATCATAAGCATCAACTTCATCATCATTTGCCATCAAACAAACGAGTCCATCATCGGAATCTTCATCGCTCTCATCGGAGTCTGTTTCAATCCAAGTGTTGTGCTCATTTGCTGGTGATTCTTCTTCAGCAACCATTCCCTTGTGACGAGTGAACTTGGGAGTGAATTTGGGAGTATGGCTGCTCTTCTTCTGCATATATTCAAATTTGGGATCGGGCAGCTTGATGCAAAATGTCCGGTTTCCTGCAATTAAAACAAACAAGATCTTCTTTTCTTTTTGAATCACTGCTCCTTGAAAACTTTTGAGGATCTTTGCTGGTAGATCCTTGAAATTGTTGGTTGAGCCGGGTCTTGAGAATTTTCTGAATTTTTGAAATTTCTTCACAAATAAAGCGAAGTCTTCATCATCCATGTCTAATAGCTCAGAAGTAGAAATTTTGGGATCGGAGCTTTTCTCATCTTGTACAGGCGCAGGAGTAGGCGCAGGTGTAGGCGCAGCTTCTCTGTGCGCCATCATAGCCATAGATTTTGACTTTCCTTCAGTTTCGCTGATTCGTTGGAGTTTGAGTTCGTAAACTTGAGATTTGCATATAGGTTCCTTAAAGTCCAAACATCTAAAGTTCCAGCGTCTTCAAGAGCGCTAGATTTATGTAGATATCTTGATCCAAAGGCTTGTAGAAAATTTACATTCAAATCTTTGTTGGTAAACTTCATGCCAAGTGAAATACATAGATTGATAATTTCACAGTAGCGTTCATAAGTTTGCCTTAAGTTTTCACCGGGGAGTTGAGAGAAATTGTTGAACCTCTTTTGAACTTCGTATTCTTGTTCTCCTTGCAAACGGTGTCTCCTTCAATATGCTCTTCAATAGCATCCCATAGCTCATTTGCAGTAGCACAATGCATGACTTGTTGTTTCATAGCCGTGCTTAGAGTGCTTAGAAGAATGTTTCTTGCTTTGCCATCATTTGCAACTCTTCTAATTTCTTCCTCGGTCCATTCTTCCCTTGGTTTGAGAATGTAGGTTGGGCAGCGTTGGTGCGTGGATTTGGATTCGCCTTCATCGGAATATAAGGTCCATAAACGACGGTGTCATGGAGCCTTTCATCAATTGAGTTGAGATGAGTCAATATGCTGAATTTCCACACGTCAAAATGGTCTTCATCAAAGACCGGAACGTGAGTGTAGTTTGCAGTTGCCATAGGTTTTGAGTTTGCCATTTAGAATCGGCACCAAGGTGTTAAGCTTGAAAAACGAAAAATGTTTTATAAAGGTGTTTGCTCTGATACCACTTGTTGGTCCCAAAGGGCAACAAGGGTATGAAAAATAGCTAAAGGGGGGTGAATAGCTGTTTTAAAATCTTTTCGTACCCTTGAAAAACTCAATTGCAAATGCGCACTTTATCAAGTAAGCGTAATGAAATGCGCCCAAGTGAGTGAGTGAAATGCACAGCGGAATTTAGTAATGAAAATAGGCGCAAAGTGATAAAGGAGCGCAACACACACACTAAGTATTTTGGCTCAAAGTGAGTGAAATAAGGAACTAAGGCAAATGTTTTAACAAACACAACACAATTCAGTTCAATCAATCTACAATGAGTAAACAAGCAAATAGTAAGTGAAAATTAATAACTTGAAAGAAATGACAGGATAATAACACAAGCTATTTGGAGAGGTTCGATCAATGAAAGATCTACGTCCTCTACCAAGGGTTAGTCTTGGATTTCTAATCGAGATCTTATATAATGAGTGAGTGTTACAAATTACAATGTTTGAGCTTATACACTAACTCAAGATCTATTACTATGAAAGAACAAATCCAAAACAATAACCGGTGTATCTCTAAAAGATGAATCTAAATGATTAATCTTAAAGAGGTGCGTGGTGTTTTTAGTATCAAGGCTCTTTAGATCTTTGAGATGGAGAGCACAAGAAACTAAAGTGTTAAGGCTTGAAGATCTGGGCTAAGGATGAAGGTATGAAGATGTTCTTGAGAAATCTGGAAAAACGAAGGCAATCTTCAAATCTTCAACAAATGCTTAGAGAGAGAAATTCTTGAAATTCTTAGCAAAACTCAGCAACTTCAAAATGTTGAAGTTATGGGGTATTTATAGTGAACTTCAAAAAAACTAGCCGTTGGAAATCCTTGTGGATAAGATGAGTTGTCGCTCGTTGATTGGAGCATGCATATATTATGGCATTTTGACACTCGACATAAAAGTGACCGTTGTGGACACGTGTCAATAGATTGGCGTATATGCATCTTTTAACCACCGTTGGATCATTGGCGTAATTTGAATTCTCTTCAAGTCTTCGAGTCTTTAATAAATCACTGAGTGTAAAATCAACCATGATGAGCGCGTTGAGCCATTAGAGCGCATGGTCCATTTGAGGCGCGAACAACGCGCGTGGATCTTTGAGGCGCGAGGCTATATGCGCGCGCACTGAAAGGCGCATGGCGCATAGCATGAAGGGCGCAAGGCGCGTGGCTCAAACTGAACTGTGATTTATCTTGAATCTTGATCTTCTTGCCCTATTTCTAAGCCTATTCTATAACAATGGACAACTTAAAAAATGAAGTATAAATACTTCTTACATGTGGGTCTAAAGTCCATGAAATAAAACTTAGGTGATGGATCAATCAAATCTAATAAATCCTATTACATTAAAACTAAGATATGTGTGGGCATACCCAACATCAGTATACATCCAAATTCACGAGTTATCCAGGTACTGTACTCACTTGGTGGCAACTGAGGAAAGGAAGGCAACTAGATTTGTAAAGGGTTTGAGAACTGTGATTTGAAGTCAACTAGTATCACACAAAGTTGCAAGATTTTCAAGATGTTGTTGATAGAGCATATCAGGTGGAACATGATATAGAAGAAAACATAAGAGGAAAATTGAATGGCAGGTACAGGACGAAAGGAAGACCTCAACCACAGCGTGGTGATAATCGAGGAGGTCAGGGAACACCATCACAATTTAGAGGGCAAGCACAAGGACAACCCAATGTTAGGGATCAAGGTAGAAGAATATGTAATTACTGTCTGAAGGAAGGGCACACTGAAGAGCGGTGTTGGAAGAAGCAAGAACGTGTTGAATTGTGGTCAGCTTGGCCATTTTCAGAAGGATTGTCTAAGATCAAGGATTGTACCATATGGGAGTGGAGCAGGATCATCTCAGGGTCAGAAGAGGGATGCTCAGGAAGCCTAAGGTGCAGGTCGTGTTTTTGCTATCAATCAACAACAGGCTTCAAATTCTTCTAACGTGATAAGAGGTATAATTATGTGTCTAGTTTGAGGCACGAGCACTTATAGACCCTGCTCTTCGCATTCTTATGTGTCTGTGCATTTTGCTTCTCGATTGCATGTTTCTTCTGAATCTCTACCTTATGTGTTAGAAGTGTATACTCCAATAGGGGAGTGTTTGGTGACTAATAAGGTTTTACATGGCTGTGATGTGCATATTTGGGAGCATGTTTATTGTTGATTTAGTTGTTTTGCATTACAAGATTTTGATATTATCTTGGGAATGGATTGGTGAGTAAATACCATGCTTCAGTTGATTGTTATAAAAAGGTGGTTACATTTTCTATTCCTGATGTGCCTGAATTTACTTTTGAGGTTGTTCCTTTGGGTAAGGAATTCATATTATTTCTTATGTGAAAGCTAGAAAGTTGTTGCATCGTGGTTGTATGGGGTATTTGGCTAGTGTTCTTGAACTACTAAAAAAGTTGCCTAAAGTAGAGGATGTGCATATGTGAAAGAGTTTCCTGATGTGTTCTCTACTGAGTATTCTATGCTCTTGATAGGGAGATCGAGTTTTGTATTGACTTACTTCCAGGTACTACCCCGATATCTGAGTCACCTTACAGAATGGATCCAGCTGAATAAAGGAGTTGAAAGTTCAATTGCAAGAATTGCTTGATAGAGGTTCATCCGACCTAGTGATCACATTGGGGAGCTCTTATATTGTTTGTAAAGAGAAAGATGGGTCATTGAGACTATGCATCGACTATAGAAAACTGAATCAGGTGACTGTAAAGAACAAATATCCTTTGCCTCACATTGATCCTTTGCCTCACATTGATGATTTATTTGATCAACTCCAAGGGTCAGTTGTTTTTCAAAGCTTGATTGAGGGAGTGGGTATCGTCAGTTAAAAATTCACTCAGAAGACATTCCTAAGACTGCTTTCCGTAGTAGGTATGGTCATTATGAGTCTTGTTATGCCTTTCGGGTTACAAACGCTCCAGTGTTTCATGGATATGAGATGAATCGGGTTTTCAAGCCGTATCTTGATTCTTTTGTGTTTGTGTTTATTGATGACATCCTTGTTTATTCTAAGTCTCGGGAGGAACATGAGCAACACTTGCGAATGGTTCTATCTATTCTTCGGGAGAAGCAGTTGTTTGCAAAATTCAGTAAGTGTGCTTTTTGGCTCAATGAGGTTTCTTTTCTGGGACATGTGGTTTCTAATAAAGGTATATCTGTTGATCATCAAAATAAGAAGCTATTGTGAATTGGAAGAGGCTAGAATCAGTTACAGAATTCGAAGTTTCTTGGGGTTAGCTGGGTACTACAGAAGATTCATTGAAGGGTTTTCCAAGATTGCTACACCATTGACTCAGTTGACTCGAAAGAATGTGCCATATGTGTGGATGACAAATGTCAAGTTAGTTTTGAAGAGTTAAGAAAAGGTTGACCACCGCTCCTATTCTTGCATTGCCTAATGGAAATGATGAATTGGTAATTTATAGTGATGCTTCAAAAGAGGCTTTGGGGTGTTCTAATGCAAAGTGGGAAGGTAATTGCGTATGCTTCAAGGAAATTAACTCCTAGTGAATAGAATTATCCGACCCATGACATGGAGCTTGCAGCTATTGTTTTTGCGTTACACAAATGGAAGCATTATCTATATGGAGCATAGTTTGAGATTTTCACAGATCATCAGAGTTTGAAGTATCTTTTCTCCCAGAAAGAGTTGAACAATAGACAACGAATATGGATGGAGCTGTTGAAGGATTATGATTGCACCATTTCTTATCATCCGGGCAAGGCGAATGTGGTAGCTGATGCTATTAGTAGGAAGTCTTATGTAGCTTTATTGATGGTACGGGAATGGAAGATGTTAGAGGATGCTCGAGATTGGTGTCCTTATGAGTCGAGGCATGGGGCTATATTTGCGAATATCAGAGTATTACCAACCTTAATTCAACAAATCAAGGATGCTCAGAAAGATGACCCCGAGTTAATGAAGATAATGGGAAAAAATCAAAAGATGGAAGATTTGAATACTTTTCTCTCAGTTCTAAAGGAGTATTGACTTTTAGAGGTAGATTGTGTGTTCCTAATGTTGATGGAATTAAACTTCAAGTTCTCAAGGAAGGCCATAAGTCGAGGTATACTATTCATCCCGGGAGTACCAAAATGTATCAAGATTTGAAGCAACAGTTTTGGTGGAACAACATGAAGTGGGAAATAGTGGATTATGTGTCGAAGTGTTTAACATGTCAACAAGTTAAAGCTAAGCATCAAAGTCCCGTGGGATACTTCAACCATTAGAGATTCCGAAATGGAGTGGGAACATGTTACTATGATTTGTGACAGGTTACCTCATACTAGAAGAAGCATGATGCAGTTTGGGTGATTGTAGATAGATTGACAAAGTCTTCTCATTTCCTACCTATTGAGATTGGTTATTCGATGGAAAGGCTTGCTACCTTGTATATTAATGAGATAGTGAAGTTGCATGGAGTTCCAGTTAGCATGTTTCTGATCGTGATCCTAGATTCACTTCTCGGTTTTGGCAAGCATTTTAGAAGGCTTTGGGTTCAGAATTGAGATTCAGTACTGCTTTTCATCCTCAAACAGATGGCCAGTCAGAAAGAACCATTCAGAGTCTTGAGGATATGTTGAGAGCTTGTTCAGTTGATTTTGCAGATTTTTGGGATATTCATTTGCCTCTCGTAGAATTTGCTTATAACAACAGTTTTAGTCGAGTATTGGGATGGCTCCTATGAAGCATTGTATGGAAGAAAATGTCGTTCACCTATTTGTTGGGATGAAGTTGGGGAAGCAAAGATTTGGGGTATTGATATGGTTAATGACTCAGTTGAGAAGGTTAAGCTTATTCGGGATCGATTGACTACTGCTCAGAGTCGACAAAAGAGTTATGCTGATCACCGGAGGCAAGACCTTGAGTTTGAAAAGGGTGACTTTGTGTTTTTAAAAGTTTCTCCAAAGGTGGGAATTAAGAGATATGGGAAGAAAGGTAAACTTGCTCCGAGATTTGTCGGTCCTTTTGAGATTTTGGGAAGAGTTGGAGATCAAGCTTATCGTCTTGCGCTACCTCCTTCTCTTGATAAGATTCATAATGTGTTCCATGTTTCTATGCTTAAAAAGTATGTACATATATACATATATATACATATGTATATATGTACATACTGTACATATGTACATATGTACATATGTATACATATGTACATATGTACATATGTACATATGTATATATGTATACATATGTACATATGTACATATGTACATATGTATACATATGTACATATGTACGTACATGTACATATGTATATAGATGTATGTATGTACATACATGTACATATGTACATATGTATGTATGTACATACATGTACATATGTACATATGTACATATGTACATGTACATATGTACATATGTACATGTGTACACATGTACACATGTACATGTGTACACATGTACACATGTACATATGTACACATGTACACGTGTACATGTGTACATATGTACATATGTATATGTACATATGTACATGTACATATGTACATGTACATATGTACACATGTACATATGTACACATGTACACATGTACATATGTACATATGTACATATGTACATGTACATATATGTTTGTACATATGTACATATGTACATATGTACAATGATAATGTACATATGTACATACATATGTACATGTACATTGTACATATTACATATGTACATATGTACATGTACATATGTACAATTACATATGTATATATGTACATATGTACATGTGTACATATGTACATGTGTACATATGTACATGTGTACATATGTACATGTACAATATGTATATGTACATGTACATATGTACACATGTACATATGTACACATGTACACATGTACATATGTACATATGTACACATGTACATATGTACATATGTACATATGTACATGTACATATGTAACATGTACATTGTACATATGTACATATGTACATATGTACATATGTACATATGTCACATATGTACATATGTACATGTACATTGTACATATGTACATATGTACATATGTCACATGTACATATGTACATATGTATGTACATATGTACATATGTACAATGTACATATGTACATGTACATGTACATTGTACATATGTACATATGTCACATATGTACATATGTACATGTACATTGTACATATGTACATATGTACACATGTACATATGTACATATGTACTACATATGTACATATGTACATATGTACATGTACATATGTACATATGTACATATGTACATATGTACATGTATAGATATGTACATATGTACATATGTACTATGTACATATGTACATGTACATATGTACATGTACATATGTACATATATATACATGTACATATGTACATATGTACATATGTACATATATATACATATGTACATATTATACATATGTACATATGTACATCTATATAATATGTACATATGTACATGTATATATATGTACATATGTACATATGTACATGTATAGATATGTACATATGTACATATGTACATATGTTACATATGTACATATGTACATGTACATATGTACATGTACATATGTACATATCTATACATGTACATATGTACATATGTACATATGTACATATATATACATATGTACATATATACATAGTACATATGTACATCTATATACATATATATATGTACATGTATAGATATATATATATACATATGTACATATATACATATGTACATATGTACATCTAATACATATATAATATGTACATATGTACATATGTATATTATATGTATATATGTACATATGTACATGTACAGTATGTACATATGTACATATGTATATATATAATATGTACATTATATATATGTACATGTACATATATATATATATATATATATATATACATATGTACATATATATATATATATACATGTACATGTACATATATATATATGTATATACACATACACATAATATACATATGTATATATGTATACATATACATATATGTGTATGTGTATATACATATATTATATATGTATATGTATCATGTATATAATATATGTATATGTATACATATGTATATAATATATATATATATATACATATACATATATATATTGTATATATACATGATATATATATATATATATATATATATACATATACCATTTTATATGAGAAACGTGAGAACCAATCATAACCATTAGATTAGAAAAAAATCAGGGTCCAGATATTAGATACATTGGATACACTTGGATACATTAGTTAATTTTCGAAAAACAATTGGATACATTAGTTTTTAACATTGTGAATCCAACTGCAACACTTAGATACAATACTTATTAACCTATTGTATCCAAGAGTAATATCGATTTTTTTGTAATGTATCTAAGTGTAACAATTGTATCTAACATATGGACCCTTGATTTATTTTTTTTCTAATCTAATGGTTAAGATTGGTTCTCACAGTTCTCACGATATTTAGTTTCTCATTTGAGCACCTACCTACCTATATATATATATATATATATATATATATATATATATATATATTATAATATGGTTTTGTCATTATGTTTGTATTAATTAATCATCACTATTGTCATAAATATTGTATTTTATTATTTTTTTTTCTTTCCATGATTGCAATATAATTTTCTATATGGTGTTATTATTTTCAAAGTTAAGTATGTTGAGGATGATCAAGAAAAGAAATGTTTGGATATGGAATATTAAAATTTTATGGATAATACACTTACAGTTCAATGAGCAAGGTTTGCTTTTAATTTGTGTGAGGTGGGAGGTGTCACTCCCCGAAAAATAGGCTCCAATTTACAACTTATTTGGGCTTGAAAAATATCCACAAGACATCACAACCCTTGAAAATGGTGACTGAATAAAAAATCTTTCCTATCATCTACACAATCATAACCAAGAGTCGCAAAACTCTTGAACCACACACTAACATGGCCACAACAACTAGAACATTAAGAGTCTTAAGGAACTCGTGTGCTAACATATACAACTCCATAGACTTCACTATGAGCTAACCAATTTAGTATAAACACTAAGCCATACATATGGATCTAAACAAATTTGTACATAAACTTCATTTTCTATGACAATCTAGGTCAAAAACCTTAATGAACTACCCATTTGTTCCCCTTCTATCCTCACTTGATGTTTTGAGCTTCTATAGGTAGACTTTTCCTGTTTCAATATTAAAACAAATAAGAGTGAGTATAGCTCAGTAAGAAACTCAAACCAAATAAATGCGGAAGTATAAAATATATAACTAAATACAGTTCATAACATGAAATGTATTTAAGGCTAATCCGAAAAGCACCAAACTCATCTCATTCCATTTAAATACAACAAGGTAAATATTACCATATTGTAGCCTTATCTTTTTCTTCATTTCCAATTTCCTGTTCAAAACAGAACAAACACATATATCACTTCCAATGCCAGTATACACATCTTACTCTCACAACCATAACACATAAATCATAATTATTCCCAACAACAATTTAATCTACAATCCCATCTCAACTATACATATATACTACTTTTATTACCAATTGTCTAGTCACAGCAACATTCACTTCAATACTACATCAAGTACTTGTCTTTTTCCCATTATAGTATATATATACATATCCCATCATTCATATAGTGAATCCCACATTGGATTCATGTACATACTCATTTTCACATTTAATGAATCCCACATTGGATCCATGTACATACTCATATCCATACCAATATAATCTCTCCCGATGTTCCTAAGAGTACAATATAAAGATTGTATTTGTTCCATCAATATTAATAATGAATCCCATATTGGATTCGTGTACATACTCACTTCTCATATATATATACATATATATTAATATACACATATATACTTTTTCTTCTCTTAACATTGTTAAGAGTATATATCATAGGATGGTGCATGTTCCATCATTTTAAACAATACTTTATACTTGTATACCATTTCACCATAAAGTATAACTTCGTAGTCTTATCTCACTTCAATTCCATAACCATAACCACCTATCATTAACTCATCTCATATCATAACTTAGATGAAATTATGATTTATACTTGTACATTTTAAGTACTCACTTTGGATGGTGTTGGTTTCATCTCTATAACAATACACAAATCAACTATGTATCCTATAATGGATACTACCATAGTTTACTCATACTATAAACCATAAGGTTTATACCAATTTGATACTCACTTTTTTTCCATTCACACAAGAATATCTCAATCATTAGTATTGATACTCTTAGTATCAATACCTTTCATACTTACATTCTTCACATGGACTCACTTCTCATCTTTAAGATATACACCCTTAATCTATCTACTTTCTTGGGCAAATTATTACCCAAGATCTTTTTTATTTCATAAGAAGACCCATAAATGGGTATTCAATCAAACAATAACCCAAAATAATGATTTCCACAACTTTTAATCATCAATTCACATAGACTTCATTTTGTAATACCACAACTATGTAATAGTTACACTATGCTTGTACCATTAGGTACAACCCATTGTTTTCCTCATTTCATACTTTCACATGATTCATTTTTACTCAAATTCCATCATATAATACCATTTTAATGGTATTTCCTAAACAAATCATTAACACCTATAGGAGTCCCATGAATTCAACTCATTTAAAACAATAATTACATCACATATAAGCACAATTGCTAAGAATTGTATGTAAACACATGAAATTACAAGTGTAAGATGGGTTTCTTACCTCTTGAAGAAATTCCACCATAGAAACTTCAACATTTTCAGCCCCCTAGACTCCTCTTGATGAGTTGAACAACTTTCAAGGAAATTCCAAGGTTTAGTGATGTAGCACAAGTATTATTTTTTCCCTATCTTTATTATTTTCTTTTTTATTTTCGTCATTATTGGTAGTAGGTTAATTTTAGAGAATTCTAGAATAGATTTTGAGTCAATTTACTTGTTTTTAAGTCCTATTAGATTACCATATAGGTTAGGGTTAATTCTAGAAGGTTTAGGAGTGTTTTTTTAAGTTTTATGGGCACTATAAAATAGGCCTAAAGTTGTAATCCGAAAATTAGACATTTAATTAATAAAATTAAGTTTGCTTTTGCATCTTGTGGGTTTAATCCATAAAGCCTTTGGCTTGTTAAAACCCTAATACCTGGATTAGTTTAGGTCGATAATCTATGCAGTATATTATTGTTCTGTTGATTGTTCCGCTGCGTCATTTGGCATCAGAGCTGGTTAAATCCAGAGATGGCGGCTAATGACGGTAACAACAACGACATCAACACAGATTTGCTCACGGCGATTCGAGGCTTACAACGATCGATGGATAATGTTGGGGCAGAATTTCGTGAGTTGTGTTATGATGTCAACCCTAGGACACGGGCAGGGGCTCGTAGAGAACCTGTAGGACAGGTGGACAATCACCACTGTAGTCCGCCGGCCCGGGAAGTGGGTTCAGGTTTCAATGGAGAAGACGCAGTTGCAGTTGGATCCATGGATCAGAATCCAAAATTTCAGAATCAGGGTTTCAACGGAGAAGAGGTAAGTAATACTTTTATGTCCGTCGGTGGAGATAAAGCTCCAAACGAAACAATTATAGAGCCAATTACTTTTAATCAGGCTTCGGCAGAAGAGAAAAATCTCCATCGTGATCCGTCGGCCGGAGGGGGAGAGTCAGATTCAAATGGAGAAAATTTGATTATAGTCAAATCCGCGAATCAAGACCCACAAATTATGATTGAGGGTTTCAATGGAAAGGAGGAAGATTTGGGCGTTGTTGATGAAGACATGTGTGGGGTTACTATGGAGGTTGGGAAGTTTCAAAGGTTCCAGCAAGAGTTCGGCCGCACCCTTGCCAAGACACTCCCGAACTTGATTGAGCACGGCCGAGCCAAGGCAGCTACTCGACCGTGCAAAATCAAGGTTCAACCGAATGTACTCCTTAGCTCGCCGCACATTTGCACAAAAAGGAGTTTCAACGTTCAATTCCGCGGAAGACTTTGATTTATTCAAAGTATCTTTTTAAGCGGGACAGAATTTTTCAGACTGAACACATTGGTGCAGTATAAGCTGGGCCGAAACGGAATAGTGGAGTTCTCCACCTATTCACAGTGGGGGTCCGGACTCGGGGTCGAGTCCTTTTTAAGGAGAGGAGAATGATGTAGCACAAGTATTATTTATTTTCCTATCTTTATTATTTTCTTTTTTATTTTCATCATTATTGGTAGTAGGTTAATTTTAGAGGATTCTAGAATAGATTTTGAGTCAATTTACTTATTTTTAAGTCCTATTAGGTTACCATATAGGTTAGGGTTAATTCTAGAAGGTTTAGGAGTGTTTTTTCAAGTTTTATGGGCACTATAAAATAGGCCTAAAGTTGTAATCCGAAAATTAGACATTTAATTAATAAAATTAAATTTGCTTTTGCATCTTGTGGGTTTAATCCATAAAGCCTTTGGCTTGTTAAAACCGTAATACCTGGATTGGTTTAGGTCGATAATCTATGCGGTAGATTGTTGTTCTGTTGATTGTTCCGCTGCGTCATTTAGACCTTCAATTTGAAGGAAAACCATGTTTTCTCTCTCTTAGGGTTTGTTTATGTGTGTTTTTGTGTGTGTAGAGGAGATACGAATGAGAGAGCTAAGAGAAAATATGTATTTATACCCCCCACACTTAAGCATGAGATGTCTCTCACACAACACATGCAACTTTAACGAAGTTTAGTTAAAAATCCGTTAAGTTTTACCACATCATTAGGCTGATTATTACTTATTAACCTACATTAATAATATTAAATTCACTAATCACATTGGATTAGTCTTAACACAAGATTAATCATCACTAATTACACAAACTCCGTTAACTTTTGAGCTAACAAAATTAACGAGACTAACGAATTTCATAATTAGAGACCAACCGGAAATTCCAGAAAATATTAGAATTAATCTAATATTTATAAAAATATCTCATTTCATTAATAGTATTCCTCAAATGTTGATTTATAGCATTTAATACCCAATTCTATTCAAAATATAAAACTTTAAACACCTTATAAACTTCGAGGGACCTCAGAGGAATTATGAAAATCTTTACTTCAAAAACAGGGAAAAACAGGGCTGGAGGCTGGAGGCTGGAGGCTGCCTTTGTCTGCCTTGGTCCAAATTTTAAGAAAACCATTTTACCATTTTTTTTTTTTACCAAAAAAGTCAATAATTCCACTAAAATCCATATAAATTCCATAAAAATCCATAAAGTTCAGAATAAATTCAATAAATCTCAAATAATTTCTCAAGATTTATAAATATCATAAAATGACCCTTTTACCCCTGAAGTTAATAAAGTCCACCCCGGGTCAAACTCAAGTCAACCCAAAAGTCAACAAAGTCTACTATCTTCATAAAATTCCCTTAATTTCTATAATTTTCCATATAACTCAAATGAATACAACCTAACATTTTTCAAATTCCATACACACATGAAATGACCATTTTACCCCTAAAATCAACAAAGCTTCACTAAGTCAATTTATGGTTAACAAAGTCAATCCCAAACCAATATTCTTACAAACTTTCACATATACTCATTACCTTTTCATATAAGGTTTAACTTTGCCTCACATAATTGACTCAAATTCCACCAATTCATCTTAACAATAATTTACATTTCTAAATTGTCCCAAACTCAATCTAATACATAAAACTCCATTATCCTTTTCATACAATTTGCTGATTTAAAAAAAAAATTACAATTTGTTATTCTACATGAGAATTTAAAGAAATCTAATATAAACTTAATATAGTTGAAAGTATTATTTTATAAAAATGGGTTATTAGATTATATTAACTCTAAATCTATTTTCTATTAGATCTCCTTCTTTATTTTTATTTTAACTTTTGATTTTTTTATTAAATTGATTATTGTTTAGTGATCTAATTTTCTTGATGGCAATAATTAATTTAATTCATTTATCTTTAAATACTTAAAGGATTAATTATTCAATATGTTAATTAATTTATAAAATTTTGACTATAAATATCAGATTAATTGTACAAATTAAATTTTTATAGACACACTTGCACTTTCTATATCTCTATATAAACTTTTATAAAAAAAACCTCCATATATTTATAAATTATTAATTGGTCCATTGAAAATAATTAATTTATATTATATATCACTCAAGATAATATTTTACAAAAAAAATACTTTTCAAATTTTTAATTACCAGATGATGCGTCGGTACTCTAGACCCCGTGCATCGCACGGGGATTGTATGCTAGATAACATTGAAATATGCAAGATCATTGTAAATGATCGCATATGTCTGTAGAAGAAAATATGAGGACCTTCAAAATGATTGAGGAATAGAAACTATAAGAAGGAAACCTAACATGTCGATTTCACGAAATTCCATCTTTACTTGATTAAAAGGTTCTGGACAAGAATAGGCTGAAATTAGCATGAAGCTGAATATAAACTAAAACAATATACGGTAAGGCCAAAATATGTTTAGCCCCCTTAAGTTTACACCGAATCCGACTTTGCCACCCCAAACGAAATTTGTCCCACAGTGGTACTTTAACTACATAATCGTCCCACTTCACCCCCTCCGTCCATCTGTCGTTTAATTTTCTCCGTTATCCCTCTCACGTGCCTAAAACATGAGGGTATTTTTGTCCATTTTTATTGGAGGGAAAAACACCGCCTTTTTTTGAGTCTGTGCGTCGTGCGTGAGGAAGAAATAAGGCTATCGTCTACCACTCATTCATTACTTAGGTAGGTAGAGTTTCTTCAACTCAGTAATGGCGATTATGAGAGGCAATTAGGGTTTTAATTAAACAATATTAGGGTTGTTGATTGTGAGGCGATTAGGGTTAGAGACGATTGTGAAGAAAACAGTGGTAATCGATGATGGTGAACCCAAATAGTGGTATGAATAGGTCGGATTTGAACAATTCTATAGAAGACGAAGATCCAAATGCAATTCCTGGTAAGATCATCGCTTTCCTCTCTCAGATTTTTCGTAAAAGTAAAGTTTTGGTTTTGAAAGTCTTTATTCTGCAAAAAAAGTGGATACTTGTTTGTCGAATCTTTAGGTTAGAATTGATGTTTGTATGAGATAATGGGGACAATATATACAAATATTCTGTAAAAAGTGGTCCCCATTTGTCATTATTTAATGCAAAAATTGGTCCCCATTTATCTAAAAAATCTTTTTTTTATATGATTTTGTACTTTTCATGTATAAAGTTTGATTCCTATTTTGTTTTTCTTTGTTTTTTTATTGTGTACACAGAAGGAATGTGGTTTAATGTCAGGCTACATCATGGTGGTCAGTTTATATACCACCCATTCACTGTTTATCAAGGTGGTGAAGTAGATGTTGTTAAACTAAACTTGAAAAAAAATTCAATTAAAGATTTTGATCAAGCTTTCAAGAATTTGGGGTATAGCACATATTCTAGCTATTATTATTGCTTGCCTAGTTGTTTGTTGGCCACAAGATTGTTGGTAGTGGTGCCTTAGACACGTTTAATAAACGTTGTAATTGTTATCATTTATTTCATATCAATAAAGAGATGTTTTGATTATTATTGTTGTTCATGTTTACTTATAATAATCTCATCTCGTTCCCGTCCTAGTACTTGTTAAGCACTAGTATAAAGGCTAAATGATCATGGGATGATCATGTTAGATTTGATGGGTACTTGTTTTGAAACAAGGTACTTGACATAACCCGCTGTATGAGATTTATGTCATGGTCCATGTCGTACATATATCTCATATTGGTTATGTCATTTGAATCCTTAGACATGAAGTTATTAAGTAGTCTTCCAATTGTGAATATTATGTTTGACATATTCAAACGCTACCTTTAACCGGGTAGTTATAAAGTGTATGATTGGCATAATCGGATTCACGTAGGGAAGAATATAAGCGAACTGGATTTGTCCATTTTCGGAGAGATCTCAAGCTTAGACTCTCGTAGGAATGATGTTGATGAAATGTTCGGCCGGACTCAAATGAATTGATTAGATTAATGTCATTTGGATTATCAACATATTCGGAATCGAGAAAGTATTGAAACAAAAACAAGTTGACCGTTTGACCATGACTTGTGTTCAATGAGATCGTGGACAAGGGATCGTGACATATTCTAAAGGAATGCGAACTTGTATCTAGTTATACTATTTGGGTAGGTATGACGGTTTGCTAGAACCTAATCATATCTTATGGATTCATGTTGCCAACTTAGTATAATCCTAGAGGGTCACATACAATGGAACGAATCCTAAAAGGACTATATTGGAAATAAGGCCCTCTGATCCTGTGTGCGACCGCAAAACCAGGCTGGGCGGCCGCCAGGTTTTGGGCGACCGCACACCTGGTTTTGGGCGGCCGCACAGTGTGTCGGGACAGACTTCCTGATTTAATTAGGAAAAGGATTTTGTACGGGTTTTGACACAAGTTTCCTATTTGGAATAGGTCTAACTTGTATATAAACAACCAAATTCGGGCCAAAACATACCATAGCTTTTGTGCAAGTCTCCAAAGAGTTTGAGAGAGTTTTATTTTGTTCCAGACATCCTAGATTGAAGAACAAAATAATACACAAATAATATCCATATAGTTCATATTAATCGTGAAAACGTGTTTCACAATTTTGGTCTAGCAATCAAGATCAACTGTTCTTGATATTCGTTCAAGGTGTGGATACCGCTAGAAGGTGAAGCTCATCATCTTCAAAGTTCGTGGTTCTTACTTGTTCGTGATTAAAGCTTCAATTTTTCCACCAAGATCAAAGACCAATTCAAAGTCATCAAGGGTTAGTTTTTCTAGTATTCATATTGCAAGTATTTGATTTATCATATGAATGGATCTATGGGCTTTGGGTTCATAAAATTTTAAATGCTATTTTCCGCTGCGCATGTTACTCTGAACCCAACAGTGGTATCAGAGCCCGTTCATGTTGATTATTTCAATACCTAATCATGTTGTGTGTATATAAATTTTTATGTGCCTAACATGATATGAATATTGGATATATGATGTTTATGTGTTATATGATTTATGTGGTTATTGTTTTACAACTTTAATCGCACTATTGAATCGCACAAAAAAATTATGTTGGATTCTGAATTGTTGATTATTAATTTTGATTGGATCAAAGTTTTAATAATCGGGGGAAAAACAATTTGAGACAATTTTTGAACTTTAAAATTCATTCTGATGCTACTGTGCGGCCGCACAGAAAAACTTGGGCGGCCGCACAAGTTTGGGAGACCGCACAGTTTCTTCTTGGGCGGCCGCACAGTTGTAAGGATTCTGGTTTTGATTTTCGGTCAGAATCTGAATCTGGAATTTTGATGGGGTCCGACTAGACAGTGACAAGACCAGCCAGACCTGTTGATCTGGAGTGGGTTTTGGGCAGTTGGTTTGGGTATAGCACATATTCTAGCTATTATTATTGCTTGCCTAGTTGTTTGTTGGCCACAAGATTGTTGGTAGTGGTGCCCTAGGCACGTTTAATAAACGTTGTAATTGTTATCTTTTATTTCATATCAATAAGAAATGTTTTTGATTATTATTGTTGTTCATGTTTACTTATAATAATCTCGTCCCTAGTACTTGTTAAGCACTATTATAAAGGCTAAATGATCATGGGATGATCATGTTAGATTTATGGTACTTTTTTGGAACAAAGTACTGGACATGACCCGCTGTATGAGATTTTATGTCATGGTCTATGTCGTACATATATCTCATATTGGTTATGTCATTTGAATCCTAGACATGAAGTTATTATAGTCTTCCACTTGATGAACATTATGTTTGACATATTCAAACGCTACCTTTAACCGGGAAGTTATAAAGGGTATGTTGGCATAATCAGATTCACGTAGTAAGAATAATAAGCTAAATGGATTTGTCCCTCTTCAGAGAGAT